>JAMQGT020000173.1:0-105590 GCA_024447675.2 Pterophyllum scalare
TACCACTCTCCCATATGTTCATCTGAGGTTGAACTGTTAGAACCAATATTTTAAGTAAATCACATCCCTTAACCATCGCTAGTGAAGCTCTTACACCCCCTTGCAGTGAAACTAACTGTCCAAGTTTTAGTCAAGAAAATCCTGAAAAAATCTGATATATTTCATTATTTACTCCAACATCTCACACCACCCGTTTTAATATTACTTTTGTAACTTGGGTGGAAGACTTCCTTTGCACAAACTGCACTTTCAATGCAGCAATTTCACAATGGAGTTACAAAATTAATTTTAAAGTGTTCTGTTTTGCAGATTTGCAATGCGTACCATACATACCTGCGTTTTTGTTAAATTAGAATAATGGAGGCGGGTATTTGTCAGGGGCAAGGTTTAAGATTTTCCAACTGGTAATACAGCAGAAACACAACGCTGTAAAGGAAGCTGCCCCTCAGTCATTTAGATGTCCCAGTCTCTGTAAATGTTTGCACTAAAGCTCCATGACACTGGCTGACTGTATTTTTATGTTATTTTAGTTGATTTGTAAGTACACAAATACCTTTTCAGACACTTTATTTATGCTGAAGTTTTCCCCTCACCCCAACTGGGTACAGAGCCTAGTCTCTGTCAGAGGTTTCTTCCTGTTAGAAGGAAGTTTTATCTCCCTACAGTCACCATGTGCTGCTCAGAAGATATCATTGGGCTTATATTATAATGTTTTAAAGCACCCTCAAATGACCAATGTACTGCTTTGCCACTAGGAATTAAAGTGGACCTTTTATGCTCACTTCCAGCTCCATATTTTTTATTCCTGGGTTCTAATTAAAGTAGCCTTGAGGGATTCACAGTTCAAAATAGTCCCTGCTGCAGCCCCTCAGTTCATCCCATCTTAAACAAGCACCGTCCCTTTAAGCCAGATTTCTTCTGATTGGCTGCCCCTAGTGACAGCAACATTTGAATAGTAGGGGGATGGAGGATCTCTGAGATGACCATATAAAGATATCTTCTTTCAGTGACATCATACAGAAGCAAGAGTAGAAAAAAACTGAGAAACTGAGTGTCTGCTAATCTGCTTTTCCCTATTTTTTGTGACATACATATATATATGGATATGGATATGGATATATATAGATATTGGAATATTTTGCAAGCAGCACACTAGCTTGGCTGTCTGACAGCAGGAGACAGCTTGCTGTGTATAAAGGTGTGTTTTGTTTAGGTAATCTGTGCAAAGAAAACAAAGTCTATGAATGGCACATTGTGGTTCACAGGTGGTTTTCTGTCAAATTGTTTCTGGTATTTTCTTTTGCCACTGTGAAACCTCGTGGTGAGCCCCTGCGTCTAAGCAAACGGACTTCATGGCAGTTGACGCGACAACCCTACAGTTTTTTCTTGTTGCTGTCTTGTGATGCTGAGTTTGTGGATTTTTTTTTTCTGCCTTTAGGTGTGTTTACTTGTCTTCAGCTTGCCTGTTACCTTCTGACTTGATATATAATGTATATGGAAGTAGTGATAAGTATAAAAGATTTATTTTTCTGGACTTTTGATATTTGAATAAATTTGTCAGGTTGCTACTTTTTCTGATCAGGAGTCACATGGTGGTGACACAGGTGAGAAACTTTTTATAAAGATGGGTGCACCAATCTGTGTGTGTGTGTGTGTGTGTGAGTGAGTGAGTGGGGTGGGGGTGGGGGGGGAGTTGTGTTAAACCTTTGTTCTGTTTCCTTCTTACCACATTTCAGCCTCACTGACCCTATATCCTGTTATAGCCTGGGGTATTTCAGTGATTTCACACGGTGGTGAAAAAGCAGCAGCATTTAGAACAGCCTCCAGTGTTTGCCACCGGCTTCTCAGTTACTGGAAATCCTGGGATTGAGTGAACTTACTGTAACAGCACACCTGCCACAAACATGCTGACACACACACACACACACACACACACACACACAAACACAGGCACAAAAAGGAGCAACAACAAGGAGGAAAACAAGTTTATGACAACATTTTGCCACCCGCAAACCCTTTGGCCTCAGCCCAGCACTGCCCAGAGCCAAACCACACAGTCCTGACATACAGCATGAAGCTGTCTGTTGTCTGTTCACTGTTACTCATTACCTATTCTGGCCCTGTGATTGGAGGGAATAGGGCACAGACAGCTCCTCCCGAGGGCACCCACCTGTGGCATATCAGTCTCGAGGGCAGGGGCAGGACTTGACCAAACCTCATGACTCAGGCATTTCGTGCACAGCCGGCGTCAAGTTGAGACATTTATGGGATTCGATGGTTGCAAATTTGGAGGCACTTGTGTTAGCATATCTGACTGAATGTCTAGGTACAAAAGTACAATTTATATTGATGAAGCAACTTTTCTTTGAAAACAATACAGGGGGAAAAACACAGAAGGAAACAAATTTCCATTCATTCCAGCAATGTTTGCATTAAGTTGACCTCTCTGTGAAAGACCTTCAAAAGATATAATCCTCAGCAGACTCCTTTTGTTTGTGTGGTTTTTACACACTTTGCAGTGATAAATAAATAGCTTAACTAGGGAAGGATTTTGGCCCTCAAGGTTTTTCTTCACATTTTGACACTCACAGTTCCAAACAAAACATTTTTTTTTTTACTTTGATGGAAGGTTTTCCAACTGTTATGTGCACTATGAGAAGATAAAAAAAATCCAACCAAAGCATTTCTTCAAGTAGAGGAATCCTTTATTTTTTTATTTTCCAAATCCCATGAGGGATTTCTATTTGTAAATACTGTAGTTACCCACTGTGTTTTCTCTCAGCCAGGCGCCAAGGCTACCCAAAGCAGGGGAAACCATCCATGGTCACAAGTTCTTCATCGGCTTTGGAGGAAAAGGTGCCAACCAGTGCATACAGGCTGCCAGACTTGGGGTCAAAACCGCTATGGTCTGCAAGGTATGACACCTCAATCAAAGTTTGCAGCTGTGTAGAATTCTTGCATTATTATGTGTTCTGTCTTTTAAAAAGAAACACTTTTCCTTGTCCACCCTTTGGCTTGTCCACATCTTAGTCAGTGCAGATAATCAGCCATCAGCTACCAAAGCCCACCAACTGTTTAACAACTCCTCAAAACCTTTTAGCTTCGTTCACACTTCAGTCATTTCACTCTATCGACTCTCCATGCTTCATTTTCTCTTGATCAATACCGTACCACATGCATACGCCCACCTACGCTTGCGCGCCTTCAAACAAGCTTATTCCCATACCGTGCAACCCCAAGTCTCCAATCAGTAAGCTCAGTGTGGCCTTTCAACCTGAGCACTAAAGCACCAAAGCCCCACCTCTGTCAGAACAAAGAGGCCCGATCGATAACAACCCAGTGCGGGAGGAGCTCTCCGGGCATGGGGAGAACCCAAAAATAGACACCCGGGCTTGTCAAAAACAGCCAAGACGGAAGGCCGCTCTTCAAAGAGAATGGGGCCAAGCAGCCAATACCATCCCAACCCATCATCACAGGCAGCTAGAAGTGCCCGCATTTTGGCACGTTTTTTGGAAAGCGTGGGTTCGAAGTAAGCGCCTCGGGGCAAGGTGGGGACCCCTTCCACAACCCAAAGTAGCTACAGATGTGGACATCCCAGAGCGGATCAGGGGAAGAGGGGCAGGAGGGAAAGAAAACGAAAGCGAGGTGGGCATGAAGAGGCGTGAAGGCGGGGTTATCGTGTCTTCAAGGCTTGGCGCAGCTGGTCGTGTGTTTGCGCGTGTGTGCGTTTGTTGACTTTTGTGTGTTCGTTTTTGCACATTTTCGGCGGCGGCACCATGCCAGTATGCTGGCAGGGCACACGAAAATCCAGCCCAACTGAGATTTGAGTATACCACTTTTCAAAAGTTGCCGCTAACCAAGTCTGACCCAGCTTGACACTCTCTTTGTTGTAATCGTTTTGCCTTCAATCTTTTCTAGGTTGGAAAAGACTTCTTTGGAGACAATTACATCCAGAATTTCAAGGACAACAGCGTCCACACAGGTAAGAAAGAGGGTTTTTCACATTGCATGCCAAATTGGTTTCCATTTTCATGATGCATTGCAAGAAGTTCACATTCAGAGCAACCCTTTTTTTTAGTCTGTGTTTTGTCAATTATTTTCAAGGCTTTTTGGATAAACTGGCAAGTTTTCTCTATTGTTAAATCATTTGGCTTTGTTAATATTGAAGGAACTATGGTTCTGCTCCGAGTTCTGACATTTAATAGGGTTTATATTTTAACATTCTGCTTGCCAGAGGTGTGAATGATGAATATTTCATTTTACAGGAAAAACAAATGCTTTCAATCTCTTTTGCAGAATTTGTCAAGCAGAGCTCTGATGCAGCTACGGGAGCTGCCTCCATCACTGTCGACGATGCAGGTAAATGCTTCTGCTGCTAACCTACGGCCTTGCTAACATGGTCTCATGCATGCACAACCTAGTGTGCATGTGGACCTATGAGTGCACTCTTTCTACTATACATGCACAGGACAGTTCAGTCCATTGACTCACTGCTGCTGTAATACTTATAGGCATACAAACACTCAGATGCACAAGTGCATCAAACCATCCCGAGTATCCACCAGGAACACTCAGATATATCTGCCAATATCAGATGATATAGGGTGGCTTTTACCAATGCTCATGGATGATATTTATATGCTGTGAGTGAAAACTTTTCCTGGCACAAAAAGGGGATTAAAACAACAAAAAAGCAAATAAACTAACAGAAAATGTCAGTTATTTTAAACAGTGTTATCAATATTAGCCCAGAATTTCACCATGGTTGCATCTATCCATCCGCAGAATAATCCCGATCAGACCTGAGCCTTTCCACACGGAGAGCAATTTCATCTGTTTGATAGAAGAGAGGCAAGGCAATTGCTTTAGTGTTAAAATGTCTTTTAAATCAAATGTGTTTAGCTTTTCAAATGAAGAAAGATGAATAACAATTAGGAAAAGAAACACAAACCAAACAACAGATTCAGATCAAGTTTATTACAGGCAAATAAAACTAAAGAAAGACTAAAAGTATGAAGAAAGACATTTTTGTCTACAGAAATAAAAAGCAGCCTTTTTTGGGGGGGGGGTCTGGAGTTTATTTGGAAATAATCTAAATCAAATAAAAATGTACAGATGATGCCTTTAGTTTTAATTTGTGTCAGTTTGGTCAAAAATAATGTAGACACGACCTTTAATATAATATTAATAATAACACTGAGACAAAATATTTTTAAATTAATTATTGTGGCCAAAACAACTCATGATGATATTATTATTGTCATGAATTCAGGACGGTTTGGCCATCTTCTAGGTGAGATGCTTTGGGAGTGACTCTGGAGAGATTTTGTCTCTTGGCTGGAGGTATCGCGTCTGTCCAGGAGAGCTCGGGGGGCACTGAGGTCTTTCCAAGAGGCCGGTTCTCTGCTTAAACTGCTGTACCCACATTACAGACAAGTGGTAAAAAATAGGTTAAATGATATCTGAAAAAACAAAACAAACAACAATAAATTAAAAAAAAAAAACAGGTCATTGTTACTTAATCTTTAAAAAAAATCAGATACACAATTATTTTTCAATATTATAGCATATTTTCATATTATAACATTATTATTGGCTCAAAATCTGTATTTTGTTTTACCTTATGAACATCATTGATGACATAACCCTACCTTTTGCTATCAGAATATATCATTTTTGTTTTTGCTTTGTTTTCTTAAATTAAAAAAACAGTTAAAAAAAACTTTTATATACAAATATTTTTGTTTGTTTCTTTTTTTAATGTTAAACATTTTAGAAAACAAAAATCTTACTTATTCTGATAGCATAAGATTAGGGTTATTGTCATCTCTAATGATGACTTACACCATTGCAATATCCTGACATTTCATTGAGGAGACTTTGAGCCATATTACATATGCAGAATTGCAATCTTCATTTTTAAACATTTTAATATAGAACTATTATTGTTACTACCGAGGTCCGTGCTACTTTATTTGTTTCCGTAGATAGATTTGGTTTGCAGTGAGTGAGTCATCCATCCTCGCTTTCACATTTTTCAAAACACAGACAGAAACATAATACAGCATAGTGCCAAAAAAATGAAATCATGCAAGATATACCAGCTAAGATTTGTTCCTCTGAATGATGTCTGCTGAAACAAAGCTGTTTTTGTACTCTGTTGTTCTGCGCTGAGACTTCAAGCCTTTGTCCAAAAGAAAGAAACTGAGACTCTCTATAAAAGGGGTATGAGTTGTCAAGTACCGTACAATCGAACCCGCTAACTGCTGCAACCGTCTGGCATCCAAAGGCCAGCTGTGGCTCACCGATCAGCACAATTTGATGGATAAAAGCGAGATAAAATCGTGGCTGTAACCACTATGATGTCACCCGCTGGTTT
Organism: Pterophyllum scalare; assembly: GCA_024447675.2. NCBI lineage: Eukaryota > Metazoa > Chordata > Actinopteri > Cichliformes > Cichlidae > Pterophyllum > Pterophyllum scalare. Next base: position 6,380 of record JAMQGT020000173.1, read on the forward strand.
TAGACTCCGCATTTTAGAGCATTTTCAATATGAAAAGCCGTAGTCTTTCAGTTCATTTTTAATGCTGGAAAGTTTGGCATTTCTCATGGGAGTGTTTGGGGTTTGCTGCACGTTTGGAAACAGCATCAGGTGGCCATTCGAGGAACTGCAGTTTTTGGTACCTCAGTGTTGGATTAAATTACAGCTCTGGAAGCTGCTGCTCACAAAAATAGGATCATCATAGTTTGGTCAGTGTGGAAATATGAACGTTTAATCTAGTATGTACTTGCTTCCATTGGTCACACGTGGCTTCACACTTTTCTTCAAAGTTGAGTTTTGATGTAAGTATTTTGTCCTGGGTCGTTTGCCCAGTGTTTTGTGTTTTTTGTATGAGGTTCTGTTTTTGTTGTATTTCTAGTTGTGTTTTTTAGCTGAGATTCTCAGTTTGTTGTAGTTTTGTATTCTGGTTTTGGTTAAAGTTATTTATGCTTTATTCTGGTTTCACTTCGTTCTTGTGCACCTGTATCTGTTTTGTCCCCGTGTCTTGGCCCTTTTTTGTGTTTAGTTTCCATTCCCATTATTTTCTTGTGTGTGTGGTGTTCAGGTTTCCTTTCCCTTAGCTTTAGAGTTTAGTTCTCCCTGTGCTTTCCCTAGGTGTCCCTCCCTTATGGTGTGAAGTCTCTTGTGTCTGTTTTCCCTAGTGTGTATGTGAGTATCCTTGTGTGGTGTCAAGTCTGCGTTTGTATCTTATTCGGTCACTTCCTGTTTTGATTTGACAGTCCTGTGATCCCTGTGCTTAGTGTTTGGTTTTGCTTCCTTTGTGTTATTAGTTTCATTTGGTTCACCTGTTGTTCCCGGCTGTTTCCACTCTTCCTAATTTCCTTGTGTGCATTTAAGCCCTCAGTTTTTCCTCTGTTCCTTGTGTGTCCCCCTGTTTAGTATTTTTCCCTTTTTCTCCCAGGCTTGGTAGAAATTTTGTTATTGTATTACAAGTTTTTGTATCTTGTGAGCCTGGCAGCAACCAGTGGAGCATCTACATTTATGTTTGTTTTGAAATACACTCCAAAGTGTCCTAATCCTACGGAGAAGTTCCTGCAGTGGAAAAGCAGCTCTTCTGCACTGCTGGTTAAAGATGGGAAATATTTTCTGTCATAGTAACCGAAAGTTTAAAAAGTAAAATTTACAGTGACTCAGCACAGCTTATCTCTGCTCATATCATGGCATATTTACAATCCTGACAAGTCTCATGTGTCTCTATGGGTGCCCGCGGACAGGTGAGAATGCCATCGTGATTGTGGCCGGTGCCAACATGCTGCTGGGTACAGAGGAGCTCCAGGTTGCTCTCCCAGCCATCAGTCACACAAAAGTCCTGGTATGCCAGCTGGAGATCACTCCACAGACATCCCTGCAGGCATTGCGCATGGCTCACGACAACAAAGGTGAGTCAGTACATCCTCCTCATGTTTCTGAAGTCAGAAAGTCAATTATTTATAAGCAGAAACCTTTTAAAACATTTCATAATTCTGCAGAAATGTTGGTCACATTTTGGTTAGTTGTTTGTGCCTTAAATAACCACAGGTATGTATTGGCATATATCTCTGTTAACATTCCTTTGTGATCCAGGACCATGTGCATGCTGAGATTTCTAAGAATCTGAAAAACATCTTCAGGACATAAAGTTGTTTAATCAGTGTGATATATCCAAACTATTATGCAGAACAAAGAGCAAACCTAGTTTAATAAAACAGTTACTTATAAAAGCAAAACAGAGGCTGTGGACTTGTGATGTTACAATGGATCCTAGTAATCACAGCGAAGGAACATGAGTCCCAAAAAGTATCAAAATGTCCACAGAAACTTCTCAAACTTCTTCTGCAATATAATCCACTTCACGGAGGCCATCTGTGTGCTCAGTATGTTCCAAACCTTCAGAACTTTGCCAAAAATATGACTATATGAACTGCTTCTGTCCTAATCCTCATTCATGACCATGTTGAGCCTTCTCCTCTGGCCAGACTTGGCTGATCAGAGGTTTCACATAGATCTGCTTTCATGCATTTACTGGCTAAAAAGAGTAAAAAAGGGAGAAAATTTAGTCAGGTAGTAATAATTAGTTGCACTCATTGTTTATTATTAAAATCTGTTCCAGCTGCTATGATTTTAAACAGACCACAACTCAGAGGAAAAATTTCCTGCTCACAGAAGGAAGCCAAAATATCGCAGAAACAGGCCCCATTTAGAGCCAGAGTCTAAGGGATGATATACATCTTTGTTTCATTGTTGTGCAGACTTTCTGTATGCTTTTTCTGAACAAAAGTGTGAGGACAAGATATGAAATATTGAAATGTGATTATTTTCTTTTAAAATATCTGCACATTTGAATTTGACACAAGCAAAAAAAAAAAATCTGATGAACCCTTACCCTATTTGAAAAAAATAGAAGGATTTTGTTTTTGTTGTTTGTGTTGTAGTTTATTTGTTTTTCAAAAGCCAGAAATCACATTCTGATAGCACAGGGATCGAGATGGGGTTAGGATTACAGGGAGAGGGTTATAGCTGTCATCACCAGTGATGACTTAGATCGCACAGAGTTAACAAGTAACACAACTGGTTATAAAAAGAGTCTTTCAGGAGTTCAAATGGGAAGAAGTTCACCACCCTGTGAGAGCTTGTGTGGGCAATTAATTCAGCAATTTAGGAAGAACTTCTGTTAACATGAGTTTTTGGATTCATTAATAATTCATTAAAAGATTAAGAAAATTCTGAGAAATCTCTGTGCACAAGGGACAAGGTTGTAAACCAGTGCTGAATGTTGGCAATTTTTAGCTGATAATGTGTACACAGCTCATTGCTGTATCCACAAATTAAGTTCAAATTCTTATCAGGCAAAGAGAAAATGAGAGAAATAACATCCAGGTATGCTGCTGCCCTCGCTGTGCCCGAGCTTATTTAAGATGCACCAACACCAAATGGGCGCCTGTCCTGTGGTCTGACCAATCAGAATCTGACCGTGTTTGGAAACAATGGTCTTCATCCTCCAGGCTAAGGAGGAGAGGGACCACCCAGCTTATTAGCAGCACTCAGTTCAAAGCCAGCATCTGTGATGGTAACTTGGGCATCTATCAAGGTATCATTAATGCTGAATGATATATACACGTCTTGGAGCAGTTTATTTTTTAACTTATGTTTAACCAAGAAAAGAAATCCCTTATGGAAGACCATCCTGGGCTGACACTGGTAGGATTTAATTCATTTTCTGAAGAGGATGCACCCTCCCAGTATAGTCATCTGTGGTGCTAAACCAAAGTCATATAACTCCCATGTGGAGTGCCCAAAGGTCATAGGTAGCACTAATGCCAAACGTCAGGGAACATAGTTGGCAAATCTCAGTTCAGTAATTAATTTTGTCACGCTAACAAACATGTTAATGTTTCTGCCTTGTAGTGACAAAACAGAGGTCATATCATCCACACAGATAACATTCAAACGCCATAAAGCTGAGCCCTACGGAGCTTTAAACAGTGCTATCCACGCAGCCACTGTGTCTTTCAGCAGGACAATGCCAGAACATTATCCAGCACCAAGGCTCCGTAGGAAGAGTCTAGACGCCTCCAGACCGGTCAGCAACTGAAACGATTTGGAGCATTATGACCACAAAAATATGACAAAGGAGGCCCCAGACTGTTGCCTAAGGACAGTGTTTGACTTTCAAATTTGTTCCCAGATACTTTCAGTGATGCAGCACGAAGGAAAAACATGCTCCTGTCCATGCTCCCCCGCCCGCCTTGTGGCCCAGAATTGGAGAAGATGAATGTATGGATGCATGCACGACAGATGGAAATATAACATTTATTTAGCTTATCCCAGAGCTACAGATATCACTGATTCTCATGTGCATGTTTGCTGACTTAATGACAGATAATCGCTTGTAATAACTATATTTTATCAAAAAAGAGCAAAAAAACCCAAAATGGACCTCACATCGTGACTCGCCAGAAGACATGTCTGTTATTTCTTTCCATTCTACTCCCTCTCCATCTTTGTGCTTTGGCCTTTTGGATTGTTAGACACTATATGAAATCCCCTCTCCCACATATTTATGATATCAGAACTGGGGAGGAGAATACTGCAACCAAAACAATTTTACTGTCCACTTTTTTCCTCGGCTCTATCTATAATGACTTTTTGCCCCATTCTCAAGGGCTTCCTTTGAAACAAACATTTTTGCCTTTGCATGTAGTTGTGAGCTAATTGTTTGAAAGGTTCCCCATTCTTTAAGGGGACTCTAAAGCAACCGAATTATGAAGATCAAGTAATTACCACAGAGCACAGTTACAAAATCTTCCTTGAAATGTGGTGTCCTGTGTGTGCTTTTAGATCATCGGCTTGGTTTGATAATCTGTTGCACAATGCCTTCTTTGTAGGCTAGAAAAACAGAGTAGAGACAGCTAAAATCCTTCCAAATCTGTCATGTGACTTTGCTGTTTGTATCTCACAATCTCTCCTTAGAAAGAGGCTTCCCACTGACTTTTATCACTTTATCAAGTTAAGCATGAGAATTCGACAAAAGTAGTCTTTTCACAAGAGTTGCTGCTGCTTCACCATCGCATCCGTACACACATTTCTAGCACAGGATTTGTGCATCAATAAAGCCCTATTTTAGACCACCACCCTCCCTCTGTCCCTTCCTCCCTCCACCTTTCTTTCATAACCAGGTTACTGAGCTAATCATCTTTAACAGCATCCTATTATTAGCAGCGGTCCGCGTCATCCGAGACGTCTGGGGAGCCTCTCGCTCCTGTCATTAGGGCCTGTCGTCCATAATCGCTCGCTGCAGGCTGCCAGAACGAACGAGTCGCAACCATCGCCGTGTTGCAGATGGGATACCCAGATGGCCTCGCCGAGCACCACCCTCTCTCTCTGAGCCCCCCCCCTTCCTCGGTGTATGGACCGTACCACAGGATTAGGCTCGGCATGTGGCGCCAGAAGAGAGGCAGGGCGAGTGAAGATGCTTGGCAAAGATGCCACCTCAACGTTGCCGCGCCGGAGTATTGCGTAAATGGAGTTCTCTGGAGAGACTGGGTGTTAATGGGTTTGGCGGCGGGGGTGAAGCGCCGCTCAAATTACGCAAATGTCACCATCAAGTGGAGCCACACATACAGTGGATGCCAGCGCTCAGAAACACTTGTTAAGATAACCTGAAAAGAAGATTTAAGGGGGAAATGTGTGCAGTTGTAATTTATTGCCAACTAACATTTAATATTGAGAAGTTAATGGCAATAAATTAGTTCTTCGAAGGGAGGAAATGGTAGGAGTAGTGTAGTTCCACTGCTGCTTTCTTCTTCCGTTTTCACCCATCTTCCTCCCCCTCTTCCTTATCTGAGCAAGAAGCTGCTATTTTATTTCTCACCAGATGCAATTAGAGCCTCTTAAAGCCCTTTCACACACTTGCTGGTGACTCATTTCTTTTTGTGTGTGCATGTGTGTGCGTGTGTGCACATGTGCAGTTTGCACGCATGTGCATGCATGTCAGATTGTGTGAGTGATCTCTGTCTGACTGTGTTCTCTGCGCTTTTGTTTTCCCGTCCACCTTTCCCACTGTATTCTCAAACTGTCTGAAGCAGCTCCAGCTGCTCTTTTAGCTGCCACATGTGCGACCAGACTTTGAACCTGCGAGCATAAAAACCCTGAAGTCATGGCGCGCACACACACACACACACACACAGTTTTCTGTCAGACGTGACTCAGAATTCACACATCCCAGTGTTACCACATCTGTCCGAGCAGCTGTGAGCATGTGTGTGTGTGTGTGTTTGTGTGGTTTAACTAACACCTGGAGAGCAAAACAAAGCAACCTGAGACAGACACACCGGTTGCATCAGTGTATTAGAGATGTCACTCAGGCTGCATATGGAGAAGCTTTTATTCTCAGCAGTCTTCAAATTGCTTATTGCATGTATACTTCATGAGGAATGCAGCGACCGAGAAGACTTTGTGCTTTCTAGCTGTTCTGGCTGCAAATAATAATATGATTATTGACAATAGCCTGAGTAAGACAACAGCAGTGAGTAATCCTACATGATTCAGTGATACTTTCTCCATTTATCCTGTTTACACAGCATACAACACAAGGTTAGTGCTTCACTTCATGTTGTGACTAAAGGCGGGCTGTTAATGCCACTCAAGTACTCCACATATATTGTGACACTTACTCCAATTAACAGGATAATCAAGTTTTACATACCATAATTAGCAAAGGGTTTCGTGTTGCTGTGCCTAATTGCAGGCACGTGCTCAGTGTGCATGTGAATTTCTGGGGAGCACTGAAAAAAAAATGTGACGGGAGACAGAGCGAGTTGTAAAAGAGAGTGGGAGGGAAATGAATTTAATGTGTTATAATGTAAACAAATAGGTTTTAATGTGGACGCTTTCAAGATTGTTTTTCACAGTTTTGTTAGACAGTGGAGAAAAGTTAGAGAAAAAGGATTTATTTCATTGGTTTAAATTAAAATGAACAAAATGGAAACTGGTTAAAACCATACGCTGTATGCAAAAGATGAAGGATGTAGTTGTCACCCAGTGGTTTGTGGGCTCCTTGAGCATTTTGGCCACTGCCATCATGGATTTTTGACACCAGACGTTATTAAAGAGGGATGGATCTGACTGAGAAAACAAGGGACAAATCATGCTTGTAAATCACAAAGTAGCCATGTCTTAGGTCATACCCTACTGTATTATCTTTTTTACACTACACTGGACCATAATTTACTAAATTAGCATCATGTTGTATTCAGCAAGACTTGAAACTAGCAATTGAGACCATAAAGTCATCACTAAAGTGTTTAGTGAGGTCATAAATCATGTGAGAATTATCTTCTCATAGACTTTCATTCGACTAGACTTCTTTTCGCAACCACAGGAGTCGCCCCCTGCTGGCCATTACAATACATGCAGGTTTAGGGCACTTCCTCATTGCTTTGACTTTTCAGACCCAAGAGCAAAATGCTCTTGCACTGGTCTTGCAAGAGTACTGTGAAGTCATCCCCTGGTCTGAGACTACAAGCGTGTGCTTCTGCTGTAACGTGTGAGGTGAACATTCGGCCCAAACGAACTGAACTGTGGATTGACTTTTCAGACCCGGAAGCTATTTCCATCTTTTATGTACAGTTTATGGTTGAAATGTGAGTTCTAAATAAATTTCTTTATACTGCCCCATAAAATTTTGATGAAACAGTGTAAATATGTACACTTTTACTGCTGTGGAGCATTTGAAGTGTGAACAAAAAGTTACCTGATTCACAGTTTACTGATTTAAGATCACGTTCTCTGGCTTGTCCAGACAGCTTTGACGGTTGCTATCTTCAGTCGCTTCTTAGACATTCTAATCTGACTTCTGACACCGTGCACACAGCAATTTCACCATGGGCCTCAAATTTGCACAGAGGGTGAACATGAACATCTTTTTCAAACTGACCTGAATTTAGTGTGGTGATCATCGCTGGTGCAGAAAGCTGGTAGTGGCCTTGACCCAGCAGTTTTTAGCTGAACAGTCCACACTTCCCAAGCCTGAAGGCAGGGCATCAGGTGAGGAGTGAGACCAAGACCCTTTTTTATGGGCTTGTTTACTGTGAATTCATTCCCGGGGTTGAGACTGTCAACATGTGCTTCTACTGTAACCTTTTAGGAGTCTGAAGGAGTCTGAAGGATTCAGCCCAAATGATCTTATCTGTGGTGCGTGCCAGTGAGATTTGTTTGCACGCAGGAACAGTCTTCACTCACCACACATCGCACTGCTCAAGTTTGCCTCCCTGTGCTTCTTAAAAATCAAAATCAAGGTGAGGAATCATTGTTTTGACATATGGGAGGAGACCCAACACCCATCACAGATGCAGAAATACAAGGGGGACATAACAGGACTTCAGCTGCCCTGTGGTGCACAGGAAAATGATCTTGAACAAGTGATCAACCAAAATTAAATCAGAAGCTTGACCTTGAACTTGAGGGCCAGTAATTAGCATTAAGAAGTACTTTCCTGTAGCTGTAGGAACAGGAATGGAGTGTTTTTGAGTGAGTTAAACTGAGATGAAAAGTATCATTGTCTTGTCTTAGTGTTTCAGTTTGTTGTTAGACATAATAAAGTTTCATAATCCTTTGAGCAGTGATTATCAAAATAAATATATTTAAAATTTCTCTGCTGACAGCTGACAGGCTGTTTCCTATAATGCAAATCGAGGCGCAAATCTCGCACTTATCTTGGAAACCAAATTCATGGAAGCTGAGGTGCAATTCAGTTGAGAGATAGCGAAAAGAGAGAAGAAGAGTTGCAAAGAGCCCGATGTCTCTTATCTGTGACATGGCCTTGGCTCACATGGGTATACTTACAGTACAGTATGAGTGAGTTGAAAAAGAGATGGAGACATTATTTCCACTTTTACTCGCGAGCAGCCCAGTATCCACCTCAAAGCGCCAGGTGGCCAAAGCCCTGCGCAAACCCACGCAGCTGCTCTCTTATGTGCCCACGCAAACACACACAGAAGCAGCAACTAGGCACACACATTAGCACAACAGACTTTGATGTCACCAATGCTGAACATATATTTCCCTCAGACGCACACCCTTGCATGAGGCTTTATTTTGTACACAGAGATATCGGAATTAATCGCTTCGTCAAGCTGGGCTTATCCCAGCACATACACAGAAATCACGGTATTAGATGCATTAATGCTCCCTGCTCATGAATATGCATCAGACAGCGATGTGCAACACGTACAGCGGATTACTCCTGACAAAAACACTCTCGCTCTCTCCCTCTCTCGTGCTCCTTAACACACTCAAAGGGTCACAACTCATCTCACCCACACACACTGACACACACATATGGGGTTCAATGTATGTCTCGTGTTGAATCCATTCCATCCATGCATTACTGGAACTGCAGTTTAGGGCGTAACGTGAAATGCTACAGGATATAAGGTCTTTTCATCAGGGTTTCTTTTTTTTTTTTTCCCAGAGAATGCTAATTTAATTGTTTAAAAGGTGTCTTTTTATAGAAGCTGATCCACTTGAGCTTTGCTTGTGAGCGCAATCCCCAGCGGTAGCCTGCTAGCCTTTGTTCCCATTGAAAGTTTAATTAAGGCATTGCCAGATCTTGGCAGTAAGGCTCAGAAATGGAAAAGAAACACCACACAATTGTAAAATGTGTCACCGAGGTACTTTATGAAAAACCGTATCTTTTTGAAAGCAAGCTGACAGCTATAATAGGGTCTATTATGAAGAACAATTATATTTTTCTGCCTTGTTAATGATTGCATGTTATTCTGTAGATGCTGACATCTGACACGGAGGTCAATAACACAGATCACTGCATGGTTTCTTGTTGCAGTAAAGACAATATTCAACCCAGCGCCGGCCATTCCTGACTTGGATCCAGATTTCTACAGAGTCTCCGACGTGTTTTGCTGTAATGAGTCTGAGGTGATGAATCACACACAAACACACACAGAGCTCACAGTATTTCTCACAGCATTTATGCTTCCTCACACAATAATTCTGCCTTCCTCACTTGTGTACAAACTCACGGCTGCAAGGCCAAGAGGAAGCTGAAACTAGTCATACACAACAAAACAAAGCATATTGAATTGACTAGCTTTCTCTTCTTCTATTGCACATCTGCACTTGATAGTTTTTCCTGGATTAAAATTGGCCATTGGTGGCTGACTATGCATGAGTATAGTTAAGACCCATATTTCACTAATCTATGTATTTTTCTTGCATTTTTGACAACCAAAATATTTATTATAATTGGCTAAATGAGACACAAAATAACAAAACCGGGTTAAAAAAAGGTTCCTTACCATCAAAATTGTTACAATTTGGTTCTGAATTTTACACAGCAGCAAAGAAAAACTGACATGTTTTTTAATGTCCCTTTTGCCCTTTGGAAAGGGTAGTAGACTTCATATTGTTTTTAATTTGCAAGAGCACTGTAAAAGCATGATTATAATGTGCTTTATACAAGACTCAAGTTTCATGTCCCACTAGGTGATTTCTTTTAATAGTCAACCAAAGACTGTTTAGAAAACATGGATGTAGCCAGTGTGCTTTACATTTCGAAGCCTCAGTGTTAACGTTTTGTCCACAACCATGTTAATTCTTTGGAGCCAGAGATGACCATATTTGGTCAAGAGGGTGGAGTGTAACATTATCAGCTAATGTGAGCTAGCTTGGTTACCAAGTCAGATCAATACACTGTGCAGGTATAAGATAGAAACCCTAACCCAAGAAAAAAAATATAATTTTCCTCAAAAAACTAGAACACTGACTTCTTGAACAGTTTGTTTTTAGGCTACAATTAGCTGTACAGCAATGCTAGTCAGATAACTGCATTAAAAAGGCACCAACAGCACAAATGCAGTAGAGCGGTCCAGTTCAGCCACTCCCATTAACTAAGCTAGCAGCTACAGCAGCCTGTGTCTCAAAGTGACTACCTGGAGCCCTGAATGAGAAGTTTCTGCTGTGGTTTGTTCACAAGTGTGAAAAAGGGAGTGTCCTGTCATGAATCCATAGTCGACTAATCACCACGCATTAGCGGAATGGCCAAGTTGCTTCGAGTTGATAAGAAGGCTAAAGTTATCACTCATGACAGTCAACTTATGCAGAAGAGCATCTCTGATTGCACAGCACATCCCAGCTTGAAGCAGCAGAAGACCACACCAGATGCCATTCGTGTCAGCTAAGAACAGGAAACTGAGGCTACAGTTCACATGGGCTCTCCTAGATTAAAGAAGACTGGAAAAACTTTGCCTGGTCTAATGAGTCTCAATTTGTGCTGCTACATTCAGGTGTTATGAAAAGTTGGCTCTTTCCTGCCTTGTATCAGTGGTTGGTGGTGGCGGAGTAATGGTTTGGGGAATATTTGGCACGCATTGGGCCCGTTAGCATCAGCTGAGCATGGTTTAAATTCCACAGCCTACATGTGTATTGTTGCTGACTATGTCCTATGATCAGTGTACCCATCTTCTGCATCCAGCAACACATCACAAAGCTCAGATCATCTCAAACTGGTTTCTGGAACATAACAGTGAGTTCACTGTAGTAAGATGGCCTCCACAGTCACCAGATCTCAATTCAGTAGACCACCTTTGGGATGCAGTGGAACAAGAGAGTCACATCATGGATGTGCAGCTGACAAATCTGCAGCAACTGTGTGACACTATCATGTCAAAATGGATTCAAAAATGTTTACAGCACCTTTTTGAATCTTTGCCACCAAGAATTAAGGCAGTTCTAAAGGCAAAAGGGGGTCCAATCCAGTATTAGCAAGGTTTCTCTAACAAAAGTGGCTAGTGAGTAGAACTTGTCCTTTGCCATTTCTGTACATTTTCCCCTAAATCATACTCATTTGCTCTGTTTGTTCTTAACTGAGACCATAATTTATTAAATAAACATCATGTTTTATAAGATGAAAGCACAGTGGCATGGTGGTTAGCACTGGTGCCCCGTGACCCTGAAAAGGATAAGCAGAAGAAAATGGATGGATATTTTATAAGATTTGAAACTAGTAAATGAGACTGTAAACTCATCAGAAAATAGATCACTGAGGTCGTAGATCAAGTGAGAAGTAGGGTCATATGCTCATAGACTTTTGTACAACAGACATCTTTTGGCAACCAGAGGAGTTGACCCCTGCTGGCTATTAGAAAGAATGTAAGGCTTCACTTTTCTACCTGAAAGCTCTGTTCATACACTACAATCTATAGTTTCATTAAGGCATTTTAACCTGTAAGCTGTGACCCCACAAACTAATGTAATTGGCTAATTTGTGTTGGCCTCACCTCTGAAAGCAGTCAGTTAACTGATGATTGTCAACAGATGTCCAAGTCAGCAAGAGAAAGGAAAGGATGACAAGTTTGAGATATGAACTCCCACACATACACACACCTTTCCACAGTGACTCCCAGGTCATGTCCCCTGCTGGCACATCAGTAACCTCACTGCAGCCATTAGCTGTACATGTACACTCTCTGGTATGAAGAAAAACTATATCTCCACCCTTTTACGGTAAAAACTCTGTCATGGCGGCTTGCGTCTCGACTGCCACGTGATGACAGATGAGCGACAGGGGGCAGGGATAGATGGGAATGGTAATAAAAACAAGAGGGCAGATGTGTTCTGCGACTGAGTCAGTCACCCCCTCAGGGCTGAAGTCTATGTAAGTTTGGCTGGGAGCTGGTATTTGATGTGGTGATGCAAGGCGATGAGGCACCGTACCCAGGTGTGAGAACATGAAAGGGAGAGTTGACGAAAGAGCTGCATGTCTTCTCTCTTTTTCACGTCATGGAGGTACAATCACATTTTATATTATGTAGTGTGCAGGGGTGGAAAGAACACTAAAATATCCTGCCAAGGGACAAGTCACTGATACAGGAGCAAAAGCATTTAAAAATGTGGTATGAAAACAAACAGCACTGCTATAACTTTGGATGGAAACAAAGAGTAGAAAATAATTACCGGACACTTTTGGAAGGTTAGTGAAGAGCAGCTAGTTTACATAGTTGACACCTGGTGGCTAGCTACAGATCTGTGGTAAGGCTAATATAAGCACAGTAGCACATGGAAGATGTAAGATCAGGGTTAAACTGCTGTCAACAAAAGTAGATGTTGAGGGTCCCCGATGGGCAGAGACAAATGCCATCAAATGGCAGGAGCCAGACACTGAAAACGGACCAAACTTTAGCAAAGAGAACATCTGAGATTATCCTATCCCCAACGTGAGGTCATTACTATGTTCCTGTGTGGTTTGGATTACTTGTACTAGAAATGTGAGTGATTCTTTGCTGAAGCATTCAGACTTTAAAGTCCAGGACATCTTGAGCTCATGGGCTGTAGAATACATCATGATTTTTTTTTTTTTTTTTTAGCCTAAAGAACTGTTACACGTGAGTAGTGTGGTTATGGTGTAGATTTTCTGCTCGATAATTAACAGTAATTAAGATATAATGCACTGGCACAGCATAAGCAACGGCAGCGTCGCTGACCACTTACGTAGGTTATGTTCTGCAAAGACTCAATGCTACATAATATATCAGGACTAAGAGCATAATGTGACAAAATCATTTTAATATAATTTTTTGTCGATTACACTTTTTGTGATTGTTTGGAGACTGAAATCAAAATCAAAATTTGATCAATTACACAGCCCTACAAGAACCTGATCTAACACAGGAGGATGCAGAAATAGGGTCAATACTCATAACTTAATAAGAGGCTAAACTTGTGCAACAAAAACAAACATAAACAGCAATGAAAACAGAGCAGGTACTCCTGATGGAGGTAGGAATCAAACTCACAAGAAAAGAAACAAGGAACAATGTTTATGCTTTATAGTTAAAACATGCTGAAATCTAGTCTTATCATTATATATTTTTTGGCAGTGTTTTGGTTATCCAATCCAATCCAACTTTATTTATAGAGCACTTTAAAGAAGACAGCATAGTTGACCAAAGTGCTTTCCCGATAAAAGACAGCAGTAAAATACAACACAGCTAATAAACAAAAAGGAAAAGATGTAGTTAGGTTATAGTTTACACAACTTAAAATGTATAATTAATTAATATTTTCATAATGCTTTATAACTTAAAATCACAAGTTCTTCTAAGTTGGGGTTAATTAAAGTAGTAATATACACATGTTGGTAGATAAATTAGCAGAAAAAGTAGGGAAATTTGTGTTTGGCTGATTATTTGGCAATAAGTCTTATACAATTGGAAAGCCTGTTTATTTCACTTACATGGGGCCACATTTGTAAGGATTTGTGTTGAGGAGCAAAGTCGAGTATGTGGGTTGCACCCATGAAAAAGTTGGCAGATCATCTCTGCCAGTGCCAAACAGGTTACTCTTGTTTATTGGATTGGATGATTGAAGTCAGAAGAAACAAGACATATTATTTAACAATTTATTTATTTAACAAACAGGGGCCTCAGTGGCATGTGGAAGAACCATACACAGCCACAACAGCCTGGCATCTCTTCCTCATGCTGGTCACCAGCTTGGTCACACACTGCTGTGGGACAGCATCCCATTCTTCAACCAGCGATTGTTGCAGGACAGCCAGTTTGGTTATGTTGGTCTCTCTGGCACGAATCCCACAAGTGTTCAGTGGGGTTGAGATCGGGACTTTGGGCAGGCTGTTCTATGTTCTCCACTCCAAAATTCTGGAGGTAGTCTGATAAACCTCGCTCTGTCAGTAGCAGAATAAGCTGTTTGGCATTGGCAGAGAAGATTTGGCAAGCTTTTCATGCGTACATCCCACATACTCAACGCTGCTGCTCAACCAACAAATGTATTTTCCTTAAAAATGTGGCACCATTCAAGGGGCACGAACAGGCTTTGAATGGTATAAGATTTATTGCCAGGAAACACTGTTACAACTAAGAAAAAATCATCAAAACACAAATGTCCTAACTTTTTGTGCTAAATTTAGTTGTATTAGATAAATCTTGGTATTAGAACAATGACCCTGTCTGTGTTTAGACTGGTTGCCTGTAAGCCTCAGTTTGTAGTTTTGTCTTGTTTTACTTTTAATAAAGTAGGTGCAAACCTGAGACGGGGCTTCACTCAACAAACAGATCTCCATAAACTGAGAAGATTCAAAAGCACCATTTAGTTTAAATTTTGTTTCTCCATAGGATCAGTGCCAATGCAACCAAATGTTTTCAAACAGAAACCCGATGGTATTTATAACTGCTGTAGCCATGAGCGGGATTGGTATTTAAGTCTTATAAACTTGTGACTGGGGGCTGTCTCCAAGGCTGACCCTGGTTTCAAAATGGCAAATAGCTAGTTCAGCTTAACTTGTTTTCCTGAGGTTTTTTAATCCAACTAAGCCAACCAACTTTTTTTTTTTTTTTTACTTAATAGAAACAAATTTTTCCTGTTTATTTTGTACTTTTTGCATATTGTGTTGTTCTAAAACTATCTTAATCTGTATAAATGTTTTTGTTTTAGAAAATGCTGTTCTTTCTGTGACTATTTGATTATAGTTGCTGCACAAAAACTCACATGCAGAACTGGAGCAGGTGCTTAAATCTCACAACATCTAAAAAGTTTCTTCAGGTTAAATGAGCATGCTGAGAGTTTTAGTCTTAATTTCTACAGTTCTACATTTACCTCAGTACACAAGGTTTCAGCTACTTTTTTCCCACTGTAGATTTACCTATGATGCTCAGTTACAATCAGTTACACTGCAATATTAAAATATAACTCTTTTCTTTTAGAGTCAATGATTATTATTTATTTATATTGATCAAATATGAGCCAATTTACATACTTTTGTAGTGCAGAAATGGTTTTTACAAAGATGATTTCAGATATCTTTATTTCATATTTCTCCATAAATCAGAAAATAATATTTAAAAAAATCTAACCTTTATTTTTTTTAGGAATAAAATATTCCATCAGGCTTCGAATGAAGAAACTCACTTTTGTATTAAAAAATGAATAAAGCTGGAAAGTTTAGTGTGTGCAAGTGGTTATTAGAGTTCTATGACTTTTATTTTATTTTTTATTTTATATTGGAAAAATAAAAAATAAGAGAAATCACTATAGCATTTCATCAGCAGGAGACGATTATTATTGGTGTGTTATAGTTTTCTGCAATTTTTAAATATGTAAACTTGGTATTGTGCCATTATAGATGCACTGCTTTGCATAAATACCCAACACAAAAACAGAATAAACACATAAATGTGTATTTCCCACATTTTTATTCCACACCTGTTAAAATTAGACCCTCTATGGAAGTTAAAAAATGTCCCAAATCCCCAGATTTTGACTTTAGTGTTTCATTCTTATGATTTTTATATCATTTTTCCTCACTGTGGATATAATACGCAGCCAGAGCATCAGTTAAATGAAAGAATTTGATTTTTAAAATGTTTTTTTATAAGAAATTTGACAATGTGAGAAAACGTAGAAATTTGAAAGATTTATCTTTTTAGAAAAAGCTTCAAAATATACCAAGATAAAACAGAACCACTTATTTCTAAGAGTGATCAGTATTGCCCGTTAGGAGAAATAGTTTATGTGGTAAAACTAGCGCTGGACAGCGGAAAAGAAAAATCTAAATATATGAAATTACTCTAGCACATTTTTTCACCTTTATGCCTGAACATATACTTTCTTGCAAATACACCCACCTTGTCAACAAATTTATCCTGCATATGCTTTAAAGAATAGGTGCGCACTGAGTGCACACGTGTGCGTGTGTTTGTGTATATGGTAAGTACACACATAGCGAGAGAGATGTAATTCAACTCTCTCATATCCTTGTGCGCAGAGGGAGGTAGATTGATTCCCTGCCCTGGTGTGAAGCTGATGACTAACAAAACAGCTCTTTTTCTCTTTTGGCATCCGACAGCACCGGGGTGGCTGCGGGCTCTAAAAGCACCGATACACTCTGTGGTTTATTTTTGAACTGTCCAAGGTCATTGTTAACTCTGACAGATCACAAAAGCAGTGGGGGCGGGTGGGGAGGTTTGGATCCTCAATCCCCTATTCAACACCGCTATCAGGGACATCTTGACCCTGCCGTGCAGGGTTAGAGCTGACACACATTCTGCATGGGTGTGTGTGTGTGTGTGTGGTCTCACTGTAGCACGCTCAGGGGTAGGAGGGGTGAGTGAAAGGAGGCTTAAGGATGACAAAGTGCAGGCACTCTTTGATCCCCAGCCCACATACTATGCTGAAGTGCTTTATAGTGAGGGGAATTATCTTTGATGTCCACCTGAGGACCGCCTGAGCCAAATTTCGCCTTTCAGATCTGACATGGATCTCATACACACTTTAATAGAAGCAGTGAACTGGTTTGTTTAGTGCTCCAGCACCACCTCCGTTTGGGAAACACATAACCAGTCGCCCCGAAGCCAACCAGTGCATTTTGACTGCACCAAGACTTGCGATCCTCAAACTTTCCTCAAAACTTTTCTATTTAAAACTTCCATTTCTTCTCTGTTTTGCTTATTAGTTCTCACGGTTTTAGGACCTATTCATTATGCCGGTGTCGGAAAAAATTAAGATGACACAGAAGTGACCAAAACTGCAGTTCCTCTAATGGCCACTTCAGGCTGGCTCCAAAAACAAGTCAGTTCCCATAGATCCACATGTTAACGTGCCCAACGTTACAGAATAAATACACGTTTACACCCTGATACAAAAACAGATTTGATCTTCATGGAAGGGTTCGTCTTTTGTGGAGCAGGTACATTTTCATATAACTCATCCGGTTGCATACTGATGAGGCCCAATTAGCAGCTATAGGCTATCACTGCCTGCTAGGCTTTGCTAAGTCTAATTTGAGTCATTAAACTAGACCTCTTGACTGTGTTTGTGGTGTTGTTGCCTTTTGGAGCATTATTACTGCAGCTGTTATAGTTTACTGTATCATCCAGCACAGATCCAGAGGTCTGTGCTCCAGGTTTGATGAAGTGAAGATTTAATTAGCACCAATTAACAGGTATGTGTACAATTTAGCCGTACAGTTTGTGGATGAAGCTCGCTGATAACTCCACACCCGCATCCTAATACGGTCACCTCGGAATTTAGGAGAAAGTTAAAGGGGAGTTTCAGCAGTTATAATAGCTTTGTAATTTATTATTAATATTCCCATCTTCAGTTTTATTACATTTGGTTTCTACAGTGAGTTTGACCATTTTTATTTAGTTTGTATTTTTGACAAACATTCAGTTTTTATTAGTTTCAGTATTAGTTTTGGTGTTTAGTTCTGAATAGGTATTACAATACAAAAACACCTTTTTTTAAAGACACTTGACTCACAGACTCACACAAACACTAGTATTTCATTTTAATTTGATATACATAATATTGCTTAAGTTAGTTTTAATTTTTTTAAGTTTTATTTTTATTTCAGTAAATGAAGATGGCTTTCACACCTAGATTTGTTTTTTTAGTTTAGTTTTTCTTACTTTTGTAAACCAAAACACATTTAATCTCAAAATTTATTAGAAACACTAATTTAATTTCTTTTTATTATATTATCGTTACACATTCAACATTGAACTAAAACATTTTTATAGTGTTTTTTTAGCAAACAAAATGTGTTCTTTTGAAATATTTTTTTCATCTTTTTGTTTTGTTTTGGTACTGAAAATAACAAAGTTGTAATAATAATTTATTAGTGCGTCATCTTTATTTATATAAAATATTTAATGATTTTTTAATTATTATTTTATTATCTCTCTTTCTGATCTTTCACCTAACCTTTCTACAGGTTAATGTTCTGTCATACACCTCCATAGTCTGCTCTTAACACTGAATATTTTCTTCAGCATCTTCCTCTCCAAATTTTCCACGAAAGGCTTTAGCTCTGTTCCCAGGACAGGAGCTGCTTTCCTGATAAACTCGTTGAGTCTATTGGCGTTGGCTGCCTTCACACTGCTGCCTCAGTCAAAAATATGTTAGTGTCTAGCTAGTGCAATGCATTCTTAAAATGTTTTTGTAACAGACCAAACAAGGCAAATGAATAACAGAAGGGAAATATGTATAAATCAGCCATAAATCAGCACAAAAAAAAAGAAAAGAAGCTAAGTGAAGTCAGTTTGATTAAATATACACAAATATCGTAAAAGTTACAAATTCCTTTGCTTTCTAAACTGTACAGCGAAGGAGGACGTAACCTTAAAGTGAGTAATGTTAGGGCAATGTTAGCTTTACTTTGTCTGTGTGTGTGTGTGTGTGTCGGAGGCGGGGGACCTCTCAGTGTGTATGCAGCTGCATGTAAGAGTTGAAACAGGAGTGAAAGCCTGTACTCTTTAACCCTCAAGCGGCCGAGCTACTTTAGTGACTAAAATGATTGAGTTTGTTAATTTATGACCCCATTATAATTTATACAGGAACACTTTTTAATTGCTCTGCTTGTGTTTAGTTAGTATTTCCTTTATCTACAGTAGATATTCTGAAATATGCAGGTGTAATTAATTATGGTTTTTAATGATTTTTGTTAAAAAGGAATTAAAATGTACAAATAAAAATTACATTCATTTAAACAATCTTCATCTTTTACATCGTACAAAACAAGGATAGTTCTTTGTTTCAGTACTATTAGAAAAAAGACAATTAAAACACAAGGTATGTGAGACTTGATTATTTAAAAAGATGACTGCAAAACACTATATTATTATTACATTATAATAAATCATTATAGTTTGACTGTTTTCTTCCCTTGTTGCTTCCATGCTACACCTTTTCTGTAGCTGTGTAATATTTTAAATATTTTATGCAGAAGTACACAAAAGACTTCTGCAGCAAGTTGTGGGTCTCTTAGCCATGGTTTGCTGCAAAACATTGAAATGTGGTGCTGAGGAGAGGAAAATTACAATAAAATCAAATTCTTATTGTTTAAAAATGTACATTAACACATGCAAAAAAAAAAAAGTTGTAGGAGAAGTAGATTTATGGTAAACATTTTTAAGAATTAAAATGTGTGTGGGTGTATATATATATATGTGTATGTATACTGAAATTTATTTTAGCTTTGATCTCACTTTTGCCGTATTGATGGAAGTTAAATATTTATCTTTACATCACCACAGTGGATTTTACATCAAACAATCAATATGTGATTAAAATGCAGACTTTAAGCTTTAATTTGGGGGTTTTACAAAAAAATTGCATCAACTGCTTAGGAATTACAGCAATTTGATCTGCCAGGCCTTTACTGCATCTTCTGCTGTTGCTTGTTTGTGGGTCTCTCTCTGCCTTCAGCTTTTTACTTTGAAGCACTGTCTGATCAGTGTTGCAATATTTGTCCGAATCTGAGCTGAGAGTATAGCCCTACACACTTCAGAATTCATCCTGCTGCTTCTATCAGCAGTCACATCATCAATAAAGATGAGTGAATTGGTTCCACTGGCAGCCATACCACTTCCTCCAGCCTGCCAACACAGAGAGACAGACAACCATTCACACTCACATTCACACCTATGGCCAATTTAGAATCACCAATTAACCTAAGCCCATTAATTGCATGTCTTTGGACTGTGGGAGGAAACCAGAGTACCTGGAGAAAACCCACGCAGACACGGGGAAACCATGCAAACTCCACAGAAAGGTCCCAGTGGTGGATTCAAACCCAGGACCTTCTTACTGTGAGGCAATAGTCCCAACGACTGCCCCACCGTGCTATCCCAGAAAAAGTCTAATTCTTTTTAATTATGCTGTACACATAAATACACAAAAAAAATACTGCATGGTGTGTTTTTCAACCTCCAGAGATAAATGCTGTAACTCATCTTGAAAGAACTGCTGTATTTCTGAGTTTCCTTGATGTTTCTCAAACATCAGCTGTCTTCAGTCCTGCTTTGTCACTGTTTAGTCATTTTGGAGCCAGATGAAGCAGCATAGTCAGAGCATCTACTCTTTGAAAATGTTTGGCCTGCAGACTGCTGACGGATCCAGCAAATCCTTAACAGACTGAATGTGTTTTATGAGTCTGTCTGACCACAGTGTGTAATTAACTGCTGACTCATACCAGAGCTGTTAACACAGAACAGTTAGCTTTAGCAAGTATGAAATAGACTACTAATTACAGATCCTTGGACATAAATTGTTGTGATAATTGTGTTCATTAAAGAGACAAAACAAACATTTTCTTTATAAAAAGGCAGAAAATGAAGCTTTGATAACCAGTCTGTGGTACTGGGCTTATGCCATGGGGAATTTCCATAATACAGTTCCCAGTATCCCACCCCAGTTCTGGTTTTACTCTATCTTTAATTTTAATTCCTAACCTCTGATTAGCTTGGCTCCCTGACAAAGAAAGGAAAAGGCTGATTTAGGAGAAAATGTTGAATAAACAGTGTCACCTCATGCTTTGTTTCCTCCTTTCAGGCAGAGCTGCTCACCGGCTCTTCAGTAGCCAATGTGGAGGAGGCACAGCGGGCTGGTCAGGAGCTGCTGAAGCGAGGCTGCGGGTCAGTCATCATCACCTTGGGACCCCAAGGCTGCGTGGTGCTCAAGGCAGGGGAGTCTACATCAGAGCATGTTAAAGCTCCCACAGTCACAGCAGTGGACACAACAGTAAGAATGACATGTACTCTCCAAGTCTGTATATTTCATAAATTAGCTAAATTTAAGAAACTAAAAAAACTAACACTCATGGTCCCCTGACTAGAGTTGGGAGTTTTTGTCAGTCCAAAAACCCAGTATATTCAGCTCACTCCCCCACCATAGGAGAGCTGGGTGATATATTTCAAGTTTTCATCAACATTGGTGATTACCAGTATAGTCACCCCTGTACCCTGCCACACTCACTTGTTGTGAAAAACAGTACTTTAAAAAATAAAATTTATAACCTCTGCTCAACACTACAGGTGCACAAAATCATAGAGATGCTACGGTTAGGTATGCTAGTAAATGACTAGGGTCCAGAACCACTAAAAAGGCTATTAAAAATTGAAAACAACCCCCATATAGAGTGTATTTAATAGTTGGATTAAATTGCCCAACTCTACTTCAGCTTTATTTAGCATCCCCTGCAATGTTTTTTTGTTTTTTTTTACAATCTATTGAAATTACCACTTAAAACTCAACACTGGATCTCACTGTAGCTTTCAGTCTAACATGAGAGGAGCAAACAACAAAACAGATCTGTAGTGCAGCTAATACTAACACAAACCACAACAAAAAAATATTCTGGGTGATCAATGTATGGTCCTGCTGTGCATATTTACTTGCTACTATGTCTTATTAAAAAAAAATTATTAGCTAAATAAGTAGTAGCTTACACTATTAGCTGCTGATGATTATATGATAGGAGCATTATCTTCACCAGCACTTTCATTTTTTGAAGGCAATCAAGTTCTTCTGAAATGCACTATGAGTATTTACTGGGCAAAGGTTTACAGAATGCTGCAGACAGATTTTAAAAAATTTTTTTTCTTTTTTTTACAAAATTTGTTAAAGATTTTCTAAAAAAAAATGTATCACCTCTGATGGTTAACCTACGGCCAAATTAGTTTCCGTTCCAATATATCACATATTGTACAAGTAAAACATTTAACAGCGGAACTCTATAGGCCAACAGGTTATTGTTTCATGTCAAGACACCAAAGAGATGCTGAGATTTTGTAGATTGGTGTAGCTGTTCAGATTTAATGAAATAAATACATAAATACTTTAAGTAGCTGACCCTGAATTGGATAAGCCAATGAGGATGGATGGATGGATGGATGGATGGATGGAAGTGAAAAATAATCTGTGAAATAGCGCTTTAAATATATAGGTAGCTGTTGAACTTGTTAGCTAACAGTATGATGAGATAGATGAAATATCCATAGCTAAAAATTCTAAATGCAAAAACTGGAAATTATTAATTCAAAGTATAAATAAAAAAATAGAAAATTGTTAACTAAACATACAGCCAAGCAGTTAAAAAAATAGCAAGTTAAAGCATTAATAAAAGTTGGACATTGTTAGCTAAAAGTATGACTGGCAGTCAAAATTATTAGCATAATAGATTGGATAAATAGTTAAAATTATAAGGTTTATATAATGTTAGCTAAGTTATAACAGCTAGCTAAAATGATAAATTATTAACAAAAATTATTTGAAAGTCAGGATAAAATATATAAAATTATTAGTTAAACATAGCTACACATACTGACAAGTTAGCTAACAATTTCAATAGATTTGAATTCTTAATTTAATATTTTTAATAATTTATTATGGAAGCTTATTTCCACCACTGAATTAAAAAATAAAAACTTTTGCCAGCCATAAGTCAAAATTTCATAAGTATTTGAAAGGAGAATTATGGTGTTGGGTTGTTTTTCAGGAGCTGAGCTCGGCCCCTTAGCTCCAGTGAAAGAAACTCTTATTAACATAACCCAAAATGCCATCCCCATAGAGACTGTGTCAGCTCCCAGACCACCAAAAATACAAATCAGAAATCAGCAAAAACAAATTTATCATAAAAATTTACAAGGCAAGAGCAATATAGCATCCTCCACTGCATCAAAGTCTAAAACAGCTAAAATGGATTATTAAATATTAGGTCTGTCTCTCGTCTAAGTCCTTGTTAGTAAATGATTTAATAATCGATCAATGTATTTATTTATTCTTCCCTATCAAAACCTGGTTACAGCAGGATATGTTTAAATGAATTAACACCCCCGAGTCATACTAATTGTCAGAATCCTCGAAACACAGGTCGAGGAGGAGGAGTAGCAGCAATCTTTCACTCCAGCTTATTGATTAACCATAGACCCAGACAGAGTTTGAATTCATTTGAAAGCTTGACTCTTAGCCTTGTACACCCTAATTGGAAAATTCAAATAGAAACTGAACATTTAACAGTATTCCCTGAAAACCCTCTTCTCTCTGATCATTTCTTAATAGCATTTAAATTTACAATAATGGATTACACAGTAGTGGGGAATAAATTTCATTACAGTAGATGTCGTTCTGAAAGTGCTGTAACTAAGTTTAAGGATATAATTTGTCCATTTATATCCTCTTCAATGCCAGTGTGCCATTGAATTAGAGCACAGGCTGCAAGCTAGGCCTTCTCATCCAACATCAGTGTATGACCTTACAAATGCGCTTATGGTCATAAATTCCCCTAAAAACACTCCTAAATCTCATGGACAACTTTCTCAGAAGAGTTGAAGCTGTTGTAGTTACAAAGGGTGGGCTGCCATGATATTAAACCCTATAGATTAAGAATGGGATGCCACTCAAGTTCATATCAAGTTCTTTTTCATTTACCTCTTTTCACTCTGTTTATACCCCACTCTGCATTTAATCATGAGTGATTATTAATCTCTGGCTCTCTTCCACTGCATGTCTTTTTTCTGTCTCGCTCCCCTCAGCCCCAACCAGTCATGGCAGACTACCCCTCCCTGAGCCTGGTTCTGCCGGAGGTTTCTTCCTGTTAAAAGGGAGTTTTTCCTTCCCACTGTTGCTAAGTGCTTGCTCATAGGGGGTCGTTTTGACTGTTGGGTTTTCTCTGTAGTTATTCTAGGGTCTTTACATTACAATTTAATGCGCCTTGAGGTGACTGTTGTGACTTGGTGCTATATAAATAAAATTTAATTTAATTTAATTGAATATGCATGTGAAGACAGACAAGAGAATATTTTTGGCAGTATAGTAGAAGTCCCTCAGATAGAGATTTGTATGTACAAGATTTTAATCAGCTAATTGTTTGATACTAATAACACTGTAAACACACACACAGTAATATATGATTTTGTATACACTGTATCCTTTAAAATCTACTATTTACTCAAATTTTATACTTTTGTTTAGTATGAAATAAGTTCATTCTACAAGTAATAATATAGCAATCACTTTTCACCATAAGTTCAGCTGTGTTTTTCTGGATATAGTTTTCATTTCAGAAGCAGTTTGCTCACAAGATGTTCTTTCCATATTAATAAAAAGAAAAATATGTCAAATGGAAACTGCAGTTAATAGGCAATCAAGCCCACTTCTAACAGTAAGAAATATCACGTATTGTACATCAATAACAGAGGAAATATTAATCACAGAAATTTCTCACACATGCATCCGGCTCCTCTAATCTTCATACTTACAGGTCCTCTGCTACTCAACCAGAACAGTTTAAGATAACTGGAGGATGTGGTGACCACTGGCTGTTTCTTCTAACTGATTTAAATCTTTAAAGGATGCCAAGTGCTGCCTGAGTCATTTCACACCATCCTCTGTGGCTTGTTTTCGTCACTACGAGCCTCAGGCCGATGTTTGCACTTCCTGCCGCTGGGGGTTTTGTGGTGAATGTGTTCTACCGACCAAATACGTCATCGCTCAGTGGTGCTAATCACGTCTTTGCTTTAATCGAACCTGGAGAGGTTTAATTGTTTGTGTGTAATGGGTTCGCTTGCACAATACTTCCCCCCGGGGACTTTTATTGTTCCATCATTTCTAACCGGTAATAGTTAGAAACTATTACAAGCATGCGATTTGAGCTTCACATAAAAGCCACATCAGATCTTGTGAAAGAGATGATTAAAGGCAGCCTTCACTTGCTATCCGAGGGTCATTTTTGGTATTTCACAAACAAAGCGCTCACTTTCATGCATGCACGGTCTGTGACCTCCTCCTCCTCCTTATCCCCAAATTTTTGGAGTACACAGCTCCTTATTCACCACCTTCTCTCACCCCAGTAGCCCTAGGAAGCACTTACACACCAGCCCTCCTCCTCTTCCATGACTCACCTCTTGAGCTTGCATCAGTCAGCAGAAAGCCTGCTCCATGCCCCCCACCTCCCCACCCCCGCGTCTCTCTCTCTCTCTCTCTCTCTCTCTCTCTCTCTCTCTCTCTCTCTCACACACACACACACACACACACACACACACACACACACACACACACACACACACACACACACACACACACACACACACATCCCTCCTGCTCTTTGATAGGCCCATAAACTGTGTTGTGTTTAACTCTTTTGGACATCATAATCCCTCTTCCAGTAAGCCTCTTTCTTGTTTTTACTGGTGAGAGGAAAAAAACAACAGGTTGTTTTCAAGACAATTATTCTTCTGAGCTTGTTCTGGTAACACAGGCCTCTTAGTTATGATTATATTGCTGGCTATTTCTTTTTTGTTTTTTCTCTCTCTGTCCACCTCTCTCTATAGCAGTAGTGACAGAGATGTTTTTCAAAGGAGTGTTAAGTTTTGTTGCAGATTGCGAGTTTTCAGCTACGCTACCAACAAACTGAGTCACTTGCGGTTTCTCGCTATTTTAGCTACTGTTCAGCTGGGTGCCGCAGGTGTCATGACCTGCTAGGTATTGCTAGAAACCGCCATCTTTGTCTTTATTCTAACTTGTCCCAGCTGTATTATGTCAGATTGATTGATCGAGATTGGTTAACGAAGTGCTGACGCAGCTGCTAAATCACGTAGCTTGCTTTTCAGTTAATATTTCATGATCATCTCATGCAGCTGTCTGAAGAGCACTAAGGGCTGAGTCTGGGCCGTGAATCTGGATGAATAATAAAGCAAATCCACTCATCTACTGCGGGTCTCCCCCATCCTTCTCCTTCATCCAGCCGTGCCCCCATTTGTCTGAAATTGAGTACAGGCTTCCCCTCATGAGATCAGAGTCTTGGCTGTTTTGTGTGGACAGAAAGATGAGATTTAGTGCACACACATAAACACACACACACACTGAGCTCCAGTAGGACTTGGGTGGCCTTGGTTTCCACTGCTCCGGGAGGTCCACTGTGTAGGGCGAGAGGTAGACATTGCTGTCTAAACCAGACATTACAGCGGTACAGTGGGTCTGGACACCCAAATTATTCCCAGTCTTCTCCAGGAGCAATTGCATGATTCCTTCCTGGAAGACCGAGGTAAGAGAATACCTCCTCCTCTTCAGCACTGCATTCCTTGACCCTGCAAACTCCCGGTCAGCGTGACACAACGAAAAAAACTGCCACATCACCATGTTTTAATGGAGTGCACGTGCTTCAGCAGCTGCTGTTTGGCAGACCAGATGTTAGGGCAGACTTTCGCAAGCACGCAGTCATGTCAATCGGTGTTAAACGCACAAAAGGCCGATTGAGGACTAAGACAAAAACGCCGCGGATGGATCAAAGATGCAAGGGGCCCTAACCTGGTCCAATTAAACACGCTTTTGATCTGTAAGTCTTACTGGAAGCTTCCGGGCGTGGAAGCCTCTGTGAGTCATCACTACCCCTCAGCCAGTCTTAGCTCTCCCCAGGGTGCCTTTCATTGACAAAGCTGTAGGTTTCAGGAGTTAACTGCAAATAACTCCATCTGTCACAGCAGAGGGCCTCTGGGTGAGAAATACCGTTGCTCTGTGCAGATTCTCGAAGGGTCAGCAGGTGCTGCAGACTGTAAGACAACAGACTCCTTTAAAAATCTGCATTTTCTATAGGCTTTCTTTTTGTTTTGTGTTTTGTTTTTTTTTTTGCGTTTACTGCCGCTCTTCACTATACAAAGATCACTTGTCAATCAGAGCGTGTGGGCGCTGCTGTTGTCTTTGGATTTTCCGTTGATGGACACTGTTGTGTTTCTGTATGCACTCCTTTGTTTGCCTGTGCAACCGTGGCAGTGAGCAACTATTCAGCTGTTCTCTGTTTTTTCCTCCCTCAAACACACACATGCACCATTTGTACTTCATGCTACACAAAGCTTTAAAAAAGGCAATTTCTCATAACAGCCAATCAGATAAAAGTGCTCATTGCAGGAAACAGAAAGCTTCCAGTGATTGTTATTGTTGAGGAGTAACAAAGTTACTAAAATGACAAAATAAAGGGAATTGTAATCTGTTATAGCTACTGATAAAAAAAAAGTGCAACTAAATAACTGTTGGTCATAACATTTCAGTGTAGCAAGTCACACTACACAGCCACAAAATAAAAGGTTCATCCCATGAAAAATCAGCCTCCCACCTGACTCCCTAAGATTTAGCTGATCTTGAAAGGTGCTATAGAGCCTCCTAAGGACAGGAGATATCCCCGTGAGATTTTCAAGGCTGAAAAACCCAGTTAAGCTCTGCAACCAAATCAATTTTACACCTACTCCAACTATCACAATCTGAATCCAAAGTTATGATATTGAACATAAATATCATGGGCTATATCATAGTTTCAATAAAATGCACCAATTTAATATCTGCGAAGTAGAGAAACAAAAATAAGCATCGGTACCCTGGTTGTTTTTGGCCACAGCAGCTTTATTTGCAGTGTAGACAGACAGGAAACAGGGGGAAGGATACGGGGAAGACACGCGGGCAAATCGGGCTGGGACTCGAACCCTCGCTGCCTGTGCCACAAGGTGATATATATATATATATATATATATATATATATATATATATATATATATATATGGTCACCTGCTCCACCACTGAGCTATCCGGGTGCCCGGTGCCCTGGATGTTTGATCTGTCTTCACTTAGGAAAGTGCATTTTGGATAAACCTTCAAAGGTCATGTCACCATGTGGGATAGGTGACTGGTCATCAAAGTTGCAGCATTTGAAAGGTCTTGTTTTTACCTGCAGTTTGACACTCAGCTCATCTTCTAGCCATGACTCCTTCTGGGTCAAAATAATTTTCTAGTATTGGTAGTTTTTAGCAGAGCTTAAATGTGTTTTTCAGCCCTGAAAATTAAATGTGCTTATATCCTGTATGAAGCCATGAAGGCTCAGAAATGCTAGAAAAATAACACAAATTGAAAAGTGCTGACCTCTGTGTACTTTGAGGTCTGTTTCCATCTGTGAGTTTATTCTTCTTCTATTTTGAAGATTAAATCCTCATGTAACTTTCTTTTGTTTCCCTCCTTTGTTCTTTTCCCCAGACTTTTTAATAAGCCACAGGAATCCTGTGATTCAAAAGTAACCTTTCCCAAATCAGTTGGTGACCCATAAAATAATTAATATTTATTTTACTCTGGCTCCTTACAAAAACAAACTGTAGAGAATTTCCACTTTTTTTTAATTTGGTGAGCTTCTCACAGACATGTCTGCCACCCTGATTTCTAACTTCAGTGTGAGTACCAGTGGCGAACAGGCATAGGGGCGACGTGGAGGTCAAGACACGGCGGACGGGGGTGGGGGGGTAGATCGGCGAGAGCATCACGGCTCATCCACGGCGAGCGCTTGTGTCACTTGATTGACGGGCCTCTAGATCTAACCTTCACCAAAGTGTGTCGAGGGCAGCGGCAGCGAAGCTGAAGGGGGGAACGCTTGTCAACCTTGTTGTGCTTCATTCGCTTGATCCAGTAGCGTCACATGCCAGTCTCAGGGAAGGAGATGTTAGTAAGACACAGAAAGGTTGGACAGTGGCTTCTACAGGCAAGTGAGCTGAAGCTTGGACTGGAACGGTGAAGTCGTATTGCTTTAGTTATCACTAAATCACTCATCTGACTGTGAAAGGGCTCAAGGGACCATTTAATTCTTCTTTTAACTCATTTAATCACTGAATTAACACACTCAGTTTTCCCTCAAAATGTTTCCAAATATTTTGAGATATCCTAAAATTAAAAATGCAATATTTGTTTCCATCCACTACAACTGTATTCAGAATCGGCGCATTAGAATAAACAGGTGGTTTTTTTTCACCTCAGCTAAGCATATAAACTCTTGACTGATGTTTTTTTTTTTTCTTACAAATTGAAAATGTGCAGTGGAACCACAGGTTGTCTATAGAGGATGGATGGCTACTTTCTGAGGCCTCAGCATTAGCATTTTAACCAGCGCCGTGTTGTTGTTTTTTTAGCTAGAAGTCACCGTATTCAATCAAGAGGTTAGAGTGCTCATTTAATTAATGCTACCAATATTTTTGTCTGTCTTTTTCACTTATTGCCTTTTTAAAAAATATATAATTAAGATCCACAGTAGTTCAGAATAGTGGACAATGATCACTGTCATAGGAGAAAGTTGTGTTTTTCTTTTTAAATTGAAGGGGTAACAGTAATTCTGGCCATGTCGTTATGAATCCCTCCTACTGTCAAACAGCCAGCTTCTCAGTCACAGGTCAGAATGGCTGAGTTTACTGTGCAAATAAGTGCTGAGTTCTCTGTGGAAAGGAGCTTGTTAGTTTCTGACTGCAGGATATTGGAAACCAGGCAAGCAACGCCTCAGTGTAGTTTATTGTGTAGACTTATAAAATACTACAATACCATACAATATCATTTACAAAAAATTAAGCAAAGACTTGGACAGTCTGTACCACACAGCAAGACATATTATTAGTCAGATAATTAAAATAAAAATGCTCCAAAAAGGTATAAAATCAGTCCAGATCCACTTCAGGGCCTCCAATTAGTTTAAGTGAAGCCTAGCAGACAGGCACATCTGTTGACACCCCTAACTTTGAGCCCTAACAAACTGCAGTAGCTGCTAAAAAGCCAGATTTCTACCTTTAAAGGCACAGTCAGTAAATTTTTAGGTCATTTAATAGAAAATAGGATCTTGTACTCATAAATATTCCTAGATTACTGTGTAATTAGGTCTTCCAAGAAATTGATGCATTCTCATAAACTTATATTTAATTCAATAAAAATACATAGGAGCGGGCACCCCAACGCTCCCCATACTACCATATTTGCATACCGGGAAGGAAAACTCCCTTCCAACTAATTGCATTTTACGTATGTGGCTAGGACCACCCTGTGTCATGGAGGGGCATTTAAATTTGTAGCTGCACCTCCAGACTCAAGATGTTAAGGATCATACCTAAGTTTTATCATCTGAGAAGGGATCCTCTTCACAAATGAAACAAAAACATGCAAGAAAGAGACAATGCTAGATCGACTTCAAAAACAGTTTCACTAATGCCAGAGAACAGCAGCTAACAGAGGCAAAAACAGCAGTGCTTACCAACAGAAAAGTTCAGCTACCTTCTCAGCTCACTTCAGTATCACTGAATTGGTCATTGGTCGTAAGTGAGCTTCTCTAAATCTCTGACCCATATCGGACTCCTTTCACAAAGTTTCTCTGTTGGCCGGCCTAAACATGTTTGTCCTACAGCAGCCACCGTAGGTCAGATAAAGCACCTGAATTGGTGCATTATTATTATTACAGTCATGATAGCTGGCATTACCTTTCTATTCATTTATTTGCATTTATAAACACAAATATGTACTTACATTGCAATTTATTTATATATTTTTGTATTGTATTTTTGTTTTTAATTTTTTTATATATTCTGTATTTTATTTTCTATTTAGTATTTATTTTCAAGAGTTTGTAGAAGTGCATTAAATTGCAAGGTATTGACTGTTCTTTAAGTGCAATGAATGCAGTTTGTTTACAGAGTCAGTAAGTAATCGTGTTAAATTATCATCACAGTTCAATATCGACCAAAATAATTGTGATTATGATTTTTTTTCCATAATCGAGCAGCCCTAGATACTTATTTTTTTATTCATTTATTCATAAAGAATTTAGCTCATGTGAAACCTGTTCCAGCCGCACCCTTTTGTAGTGTGACAAGACAGAGGTGGTTGTTTCTGCACGGATTACTGGAACGTCGTCATGCGAAGTGTCCTGTGGTTAAAAAAAAAATCATCTATTGTCACGACTATGAAGACTGAAATCTTCTAGTTTCTATCGCATAATCTTTTGGCCGCTACCATAAATCCTCACTCAAAAGTCATCTCAACCCCAACATGTTAACTGGGAGACGGGCCAAAGTCAAACCAGTGGGACCGCTTCTCCAAAGCCTCAAACGCAGGCTCCATTGTAGCCCAGCCCAGTTACCAGACAGGAGACATAAACACGCCAAGGGTTTAAACATGGAAATCCAGCAGGCCTGTGAAATGTTTCATCTCTGATCTCACTCTTTCCAGCATCTCTGCCGTCCAGGAGTCACACCAGTGGCAAGAACCGGGAGGGAGGGGTGCAGTAATGGTCAAATCAGAAGTGTTATTTCAGGGGTTGCTGGGGGGGTTTGTTTTTGTGCCATGTCACTGAATCATCACTTTGACAACAGCGTTACTTTGCAGTTGGAGGATGAGCAGGGGAGGCTCACAGAGGTGCTTAGTACAGAGTGCAATGAAGTCTTTTGAGCTCCGATGTGATGAGTAATGGAGCGGGCTTGTGTGAACCAGCGTCGGGGGGCCATTTGTGGTTAAACATGAACGTGTCGCCACATACCAATGTGCTTTTTCCCATCAGTGACTCCCCCACCACCACTACCCTCCCTAGACATCCCATTCCAGCCAACCCCCCCCCCTCCAGGGCGTACACAGCACATTCCTTTTTTATCAATAGATGAGGGGTTGATTTATGTGCTCATGGTGATAACCAAAACCAGAGCTGCTGGGAGTTATGGTTAGAAGGCAGCCGCGTGCTACTCAGCTGACTTTTTAAAACAATCAGTGAAGGCAGGCTTTTCTTTCTGCAGTCACTTGATCAGATGATAAAAAACTCGATTAAACCACATTCTTCCTCAGATATTAAAGGATGCTGGGAAACAGTCACATCACTTTAAGACATTTCATGAGCGCCAGATTTATGACTCTGCTGGTTTTTACGTGAAACTGTTTAAAGCCCTTAATACACATGTTTTGTTAAGGAGCCGACAGACACACTTTCACACAGGGCAAAGCAATAAGTCATTTCAAACTAGTTGCAGGCAGCAGTACAAGACAAACAGCTGGAAAATGCCACAGCACCCCCTACTGTTGACAGCTCAGTGAATTTAAACATGAAGCTCCCCCTCGCCTTCTAAGTATCACATTCACATCCTTTCTGAAAAACAGATCGTAGCATTTTAGGACAAATTGAGGGAGAAAAAAAATCATATATATATATATATATATATATATATATATATATATATATATATATATATATATATATATATATATATATATATATATATATATATATATATATATATATATACCAGTCTTTTTTTTCTCCTCTCACACAGTGTTGTCATTGCAGCCTACATGTTTTTGGATGCTGCTGAGTGGGACAAAAGTGCAGGAATCAGGGGTACAATTACTCCAGAGGGTTACATCTGTAGCACCCGGGAGTGCATGGAACGATTAGCTCAACTAATCTTAAAAAAATAAGATTTATGCAGAAAATAAAAGAATAAGCAGCAGGTTTTTATATATATATATATATATATATATATATATATATATATATATATATATATTAGATATTAGCTAAATAGCTGATGCTACATGTCACATTAATGGCAAGACACAGATGTACCACTCAGATAATTTAAGACTGATTAACATAATAAATATCAGTTTTAACATAATTATAAGCCAGTGTCAGCTTAATTTCCTGCAAGCACAGTCACACATAAAACAGCTTGAAATCTTTAAACTGTAAAGCAGTAAAGCTGTGACGTGACTTTAAACCTTTAAATGAATAATATGAATTTAAATGTCAGTGTGTTATCTTTTAAGGCCTTTTTTCAAGAAGATATTTTTAAGGGCCTGTAAATAGCCTTACTTAAATGGCAGCAGCAGTACAGCTAAAAGTAATTTATAAAGAGGTTAAATTGTTAAAAGTGATGGATAAATTGCAGAAAAAGCAGAGTAAGTAATGAATAAATATTACAATGCACAGCTTACACTAATAAAAAGTAGCTCAATGTGAACCAAATATGGGTTATATAAGGTGGCGTAAATGAAGCATAAATGTTGCCCTCTGCAACAAATCTGTGGGGGTACATAAGGGGGAATGGGGGGTAAATCTATCTGAGATGCCAGCTAGCACTGCAAGTGAAATACGAGGGATTTAAATTACATAATTTTTGTATGAACATTTAAATGACAGTTTGTGGAGGGCTATTCTTCTCATTTTTAACCCCTTATTCTTGAACTACTACAGTTGCTTTGCATATTTCAGAGTTGCTTATTTAATACTGAGCCACATTGCAGCCCTTCAGTTCATCCTCTGCCTGAAATGAGCCGTTTTACCACCTTCCATTCTGCCTTAAGCAAGCTTTCTTCTGATTGGTTACCCCTCATACACATCAGTACCATATTAGGAATAGCCTATCTTTGTGACATCATATTGAGCCAAGAGTAGGAAAAACGGTCTAAAACCTGAGCTTTTGGCTCACAGGGATTACCTGTATATTACTTGAAATTCTGGCAATGTTTAACTGTTTAATGAGAATAAATAAGATCCCTTTAACCAATGTTGCAATGTTTCTTCCCAGGGTGCTGGTGACAGCTTCATCGGCGCGCTGGCATTTTACATGGCCAATCACCCAAACATGCCTCTGGAGGAAATGGCCCGCAGAGCCAATCAGGTGGCAGGAGTGAGCGTGCAGGCCATCGGCACCCAGACGTCTTTTCCCTTTAGATGGGACCTCCCAAATGAATTCTTCCAGGAGCTGCAGTAGACCCTGATGTTGAAGGACCACATCTGGATGGGGTCATAGAGACTCAACACTGACCCTTCTTATGAAATTTGCTGCTAAACATTACTTAAAATTGATTAGTCATAGGTGATAATTGAGATTATTTATTGATTCAGCCACAACAAATATTTCACAAATGTATGAATACATTCACCCCGTTTAAATAATGATTTTTGAACCAATGAACAGCTTCAGATCATAGCAGTGGTGGTCCCCGAACATAACATAACTTTATTGGTTTGAAGTGTCTTTTAACTGAAGCCCAGCTGGAGGCCCTGCAGCACAGAAAGCAACGCCACTTTTACCCATCCAGGATGAAATACTCGGACAAACACATCAACCACCCGCTGTACCATCCCCAGCAATAAAAACGGTGCGTTTAAACCTCTGCAAGTTCATTTTGTCCATCCGTGTGTGTGTTGGTGTGCTGCTGTTAAATCGATCTGATCTTCCTCTTCTCAAAGAACAGGACGTGCTTGTTCACTGCAAAGACAAAAAGCAGAAAGTAGGTGGAAGTCAAGGGTCGGTCCAAATGTGGGTTTTTGATTTTTTTTTTCCGTTGGGCTGAACAGAAGAGGTGTGACCAAAACTTTCTGAGAATAAGTCCACCAAAATCAAAAACCTTAGCTGACTGTTACCAATCTCACATTCAAAGTCACTAACAGGGCAAGTGGTGAGAAACTATTATTGATGTGGCCCAAAAACATGGACCGCACTTCAGAGTGTTTGATCTGAATGTTCTCAAAAAGATGCGCCAGGTTCCTGGTTCCTGGTCTTCCACCTCAAGTGGAATTGATGGTACCATGTTGATGTCTATTTGCACTTTGTGCAGTCAAAAAAAACAAACAAAAAAAAAACAACAGCATGTAGTATGGAAGTCTATTTCCACCATTGAGAAAAAACAAAGAAAAAAAAATCAAAAACAACACTTTACCATTCTTAAGTCAAAATTTGGGGTTATCTCAAATTTGTGCCCCCGGTAACAGTACAATGCTGCAACACGTAGATGAGGGCCTGCAAAGCTCTCTAAAGCACTGACAAACAACTATGCCAGTGCCTTGACACCTGCCTTTGGGCTTAGAAAACTATGGACTCTTCCACTGCTGAAAAGTGTTCAGTTGTAGCTAGAGATCCAGTGAGGTCAGAGGTGAAACTACAGAGGTCACACTTTAAGCTTTCTGGATATGTCCGAGAACATGATCGTGAACTGGAGGTTTACCTACTTTTAAATCAGGTAAGGCTTTTCACTTTGGAAAGAATGCTTTGATCACACCACATATTTCGGTACTGACAGCTTCCAAATTAAAAAGAAAAACATCCATATAGTGTCTTAAATGACACCAACGCACACCTACTTTTATGTAACTGCTTAGCCTGCTTGCAGATGTTAGGCTAAGGGAAGCCAGATAAGGAAAAGATAACCTGTGTGTGTGAAACTTGTGTTGAAGAATATTTATATGTGACAGATAGTGGGTCCTCACTCAGTTGATTGGTCAAATCTTACCAAATGGATCATGTTTGCGCAGCACCAGTTTGTCTCTGAGTCGGTTCCTCTTTGTGTTGAAGAAGTACCCAGTCCCTGCAGCGCTCATCATCTGCACTAGGATGGTCCTGACAGGTGGGCAACACACAGTGAGGTGACTGCCATCTCAACACAAGACACTGACAACAGGCCTCATTCACGAGTGCACGCACAGAAATGTTCGTACTCTGTGCACAAAATTACCATTGGATTTGTGAACCATGTGCATTGGCCAATTTTGTTCGCACCGCCGAGTGTATGTTTATGAATCAGAATCAACCTAAATTATCAAGCTTGTACTCGCCACCTGCAGTTGGCACAGGTAAAGCAAAAAAAGGACTGAAGAAACTGAGAGAATGGTGTCTGAGGAGGAAAACTCAGAAGATGCATCTTTCCTGTTAGCCTAAAAGAAGCAAAATATCTGAACACAGACCAGAAGAAAAAGAAGGAAGCAGGTGGAGAAAAAAGAATAAAATGAGAAACTCACTGAAAAAACAACATAAGTGTCAAGAAGTGCTATCCATCTGTCACAAATCAGCCGTGACACTTGTCTCCACCGACTCCACCCTGGCTGCACTCTCTTCTTCACCTCTCTTGTGCACTGTCTGTTGCTTTGGATGGTTGACCACAGGTATTTTAACTATCTACCTTCACTATTTATGCTCCTTGCCCCTTCACTGTTACACCTGTCTCCCTCTCATTCACACATGCATTCTCTCTTGCTTCTACTGACTTTCATTCCTCTTTTCTCCAGAGTATACCTCCAGCTGTCCAGGCTCTCTTCCATCTGGTCCCTAGTGTCATTACAGATCACAATGCCATCTGCAATAGACCTGCCCATCACCATTTTTGGGGGGCGATAAATATATGTAGTCCTTGTGCCGGTCCCAAGCCCAGATAAATAAGATGAAGGGCATCCGGCATAAAATCTTTACCAAATTAGACATGTTATGCTTGATCGGTGTAACTATTCTAAGATATCGTGGCTTTTATCATCTATTCATTCTTTTGGCCTAAAGCATGAACTCTACGTCTGTCCTGTAAATAAGTAAATTCGGGTGAGAAAATCTTTGTGCATAAAACGTCTGTACGCAGGGTTTATGCAGCGTTTGCGAATGAGGCCCAATGACTGAACTTTGTTTCATATAATCAATCAGTGCACTTACTTGGATTTTGCCTTCGCCACTGTGAAGAGAAGAAAGAACATGTATGTGAATCCAACAGTTATTGCTCAGCAGCACTCACTAAGTGGATTTTAGTGGAAACCCGCTAACAGCTAGTCAGCACCAGCCCCAGAAGGTCCCTAAAGCGGTTACTGTTGGTGTGAAAGTATCTCCTGAAAACTCAGACTCTCCTAACCATCTGCATGACATGAAAAACTACCTTTCGAGTAGCACAGGTGTTTTCTGGGCTACCCAAACATCGCGTGTTTGCCGCTAGCAGTCCCGAAGCTAACTCTAACTCTATCTAAGACACAGCAAAAACCACTGAAAGCTCTAAGCACAAACTTAGAAACCAGTCTATTATAAAATATTGCACGATGACGGCTCCCAGGAGCGGATACATATGTAAGAGCAGCTCCCCCTTTAGCATCACCTGACCGCACAACAGCTTTTAGAAGAGCTCTGTGTACGCATGCTGTTTGAGTACAATCATTTCGAGAATAAAATACTCACAGTTCACTGTGGTGAGAAACATTTTCCACGTTTTGAACAAAATTTGTCTTTTAAAACATTACCGGCCGCGAGAAAAGGCAGGTCACATTGACTAACTACATATCCGGTGAAAATAAAAACACTTCCGGGTCATCTTAAAGGCGTATTTCACTAAATAAAATGTAAGCTGTCGTCCTTTTCACGGGTTTCTATGAAATTAATGCACAATAATAATAATAATCGGGTTAAACTAGTAATATTACAATAACTTATTAAGCATCGAGAGAAAAACATTCAACATCCAATTTGAATTGTCTTAGCCTAGAAATGAATAAATTTTTATATAAAGGAGTAAATATTTATATATATTATTTTGAAATTTTTGTAGTAACTCCCGTTTAAACGGTACTTGCTGGTAGTAATATTGAGATGGTGCTGCTCCGATTCTCTGATGGGTTTAAGGTGTGCCTTCGTCTTGCAGTTAGAAATAAAATTTCTGGTGTAGAATAAACAAGAAATCAGCTCCTTCCAGACATCTTTCAAACATTTTATTCATTGTCAAAATAAAGAGATGCAAGTTTGCATGATGAAAAACATCATAGCTTTTAACCTCAAAGCACAATAATGGGGGTTTATATTTTATTCTTTGACTCTGATAAAACTGCTTTGCATGATTGAGAATTCAAAACAATCAGTATTTATCTTCTTCTGCAGCCCGTCAGGGTATCCTCTGTTGGAAAAAAAAAGCTGTTTCAGCTCCTCCCATTATAAGTTAACATTATTCTGATTGGCTACCCCTGGCAAACAGTAAGGTGGGGTTTGTGTGCTGGTTTACATATGCTGGGAGAAAAAATGAAAATTACTAAGATTAGTTGTCTCAGTTGCGTCCCACATAAACTAAATGTAGGATGTTACTAGAACTCAGAGCTGGTCTGGAAATTTCTCACTTTATAAGCTCTTGCTGAAAAAGACCTGCTGTCTCTCTGTGTTCCAAGTCTGGCACAATTGGTCAGCATCTGCTTGTTAATGAGCCTGCACATCCAGCCCAAGCACCGAATGCTCCTTTCCATTGAGCCATTGTACTCTGTGTTGTGTGGTTGCTAGGATTAGTGCTGTTCAGTATAACTGGAAATGTGTGTTTTGAAACAGACTCGTTGCAAACCTGTAAAACCGTAGTTGCTTGTCCTGTTGTGTTTGAGTAAATCTGCCATTTAACTAAAACACCTGTTATGTAGCTAGCTAGGGAGCTTAGGTATTAGAGTTTTTGTAACCTATAGCTTAGCTTGTGTTTGTTATTTTAACATCGGAGCCCCTGCAGTCTTTTGGTTTCCTTTTGCTCATTTTGCTTTCCCTTGCCTGTTTTAATTTTGTACATTTTCACTGTGTAAAGAAATATCTTTTCACTGAGCTGGAGCATCTTAAGTAGTTTTGATTTGATGTTTAGGATTTGCTTGGACCTACCTTTTTTACATCCTATGCCACCCCAGACTTTGAGTAAAGGTTTTAACATAACTGGGGGCTCATCTGGGATTGGGACCTCTTGCACCAGAAGCAAAAATCATTCACTGTGCAGTTTACAGGTTTGGGGTTTTTTTTGCAGAATTTTATCTGAAGCCAACTTTCCTAACTCCTGCTGAAAAAATACAATAAACATGAAAGGAAGCTGGAGATTTTTCAGTAATCTTCTTACACTCGTTGCTAACTATTATATGCCTGCAATTCATCTTTTAAGTTTCAGTAGGGATGCATCCAAAGATTGGCACACCTCTTGTGAAACTTGCTGTACTCTGTCACTTCATGCCGCCAGCACCTTCTATGACACAAAGAATCAATACAGATCTGAGGACAAAAGTGGGTCCAACACAGTACTAGCAAGGTGTACCTGATAAAGTGTCCAGTTAGTGTATGTCAAGTCCTGTCCTCCCTTTTTTCAGATCAGTGAGTCTGTTTTTGTCCCCTGATGTCCTCCATCTCTTTCCTTATGTATTGACTTTTGCTTGTTTGGGATTTAGTTTTGAGATTTCCTCTTTGTTATTGTTTGAACATTCGAGTACAAGGGACAAGGCATACCAACACTGTAGTCAGTGAAACATCTAACCTAGTTGCAGAGAATTGTCCACATTTGGATATCTAGAAGAACTTTAACTTGAGCTTTGCTACTCCAACCCAAGTCATTTGGTCAGCTTTGCTTCATCTCATTTCACCTAAACTTAATTAATAAAAATGTGGTTCAAAGAAATCACATAAAAATGAAGGCGTCATGGAATAAGCTGACAATGATACTAGTTGTTGGTGGTCATAATGTCTCTGGCCTCAGGCAGAGGAAATACACAAAGGGCTTTTCTGGGATGTTCCAAAATCTTAGAGAGTTTTATCTCTCAGAGACAGATGAATGGCTCTGATATGTCACGGAAACCCCCTCAAGTCCTCAGGAAGTAGTAACTTCATAGCCTTTTCATGTGGCCATGGAAGAAGAGCGTGTGGTGAGAATCTAACCTGCTCCTCAGTGCATGACTAACACAACTCACTGGTTTCACTCTCATGACTTTCATTTCTCTCAATGTAATGTCGGTCTTGCACTTTGATGATAAAAAAGTAGTAAACAGGAAGCGGCGTCACCTGATGTCATTAAAGGTCGCATGATGGGAGTCGGATCAGAAGAAGTAGTTGACATTTTAAATTTAATCTGTGTTATGATCCAGAATAATTTGTCAGTATTTCTTTATTTTGTCATCACTGGTTCAGATTCTATTCTTTGTACCTGTAGATTAGATATTTAGATAGATTTGCCTAGATCTTGTTTTTCAGTAGATGAGTCACCCAGCCTTGCATGCAAAATAAATAATCTGTACCACATCGTGTAAGATATAAAAGCAGTGATTTCTTTAACTGAGTGACAGCTAATGAAACAAAGCTGTTTTTTTACACAGTATTGTTCTGTTCTTAATCCAGAACAAATAAACTGAAACTTGCCAACCAACCAACCAACCATTGTAATTATCAACTGAAAAAGCCAACCACAAACAGTGTGTTGTATTGTGACACTGGCTCACCAATCAGCCTGCTAGACCATTTAATAATTTGAGTGAGATTCTGTTCTTAATGAAGAAGTATCTGAGCCATCCATCCATCCATTTTCTTAGTCAGGTTGCCCAAGGTTATTTAAGACATCACTGTGGATGCTGCACCAATCATCCTGTCAGTCTCACGCTCCACCTTCCAATCAGCCATGAACAAGATCCCGATATATTTAAACTCACTCACGAGGAGCAACAACGCTCCCCCAACCTGCATGGAGCAGTCCATCTCTTTCCAACTGCTAAACACTCAGGTGTAAAACTCAGTAACTGTTCCAAGATATTTACAACATTTCCCTGTGTGAACCTTAATAGACATGACCTCTTGTGTATGAGTGTTTTCTAAAAAATTGTAATTGATCTTTCAGTATGTTTAACTGAAGATAGGAATCCTCATACCATTTAAAAAGAAATGCAGAGGTGCAGGCCATGACTGGTCTTGTTGCCCTGGAGATATCTAACTAATAGCAGTCATATCTTCATAGTCTGCATGGTCCCTTTTTATACCTGCTCTGACACATACTGTGTAGAGGATGAATAATACTGTATACTATAATCATACCATAGGGGCATATTCAAACATGGAGTGAAGAGTAACAATAATGTGCAAAATGCATTAGGAATGGCCTTATAACAAGGAACATTTTTTATGTCGTAATGAAGAAAGAAGAAGGATTCATATCTTCAAAGTAAAGTACAAATATGACAACATTAAAATACTCCAGTACAGAAAAAACTCTCAGGAAAATCTTTGAGGTTGAAGTGTCAAGTGATGTGGTTCCTTGGGGGGAAAAAAATTCTTCTGTGTATCAACATGTAAAAACATCAGTGATGATGTCTGAAGACTCCTGTGGGTAGAAAGCCACTGGTGGAAGATTCCACTCTCACCCCAGGTGGAAGTTTATGACTTTCAGTCTGAAATTCTTTTTTGTTTTTCATTTTTTCTCTCCTAGCTCTATAATGTATACAATAAAAATAGATTTATTTTTACATATAATGGCCTTACAATGCAATTTGAAAGTAAGTCAATACAGTTTAATTTCTAATGTCATCAAACCCATTTTGGCCAGTTGTTTCATGGCACCCTGCATTCTCTCTCTCCTGGTGTGTTTCCTGCCTGCCCTTTGAGATCCTCCCAGAGGCGTGCCATACCAGATGGCTGGAATTCCAGTAGAAGCACCTGCCTTCCATTATCCCATCATTCTCCATCACAGAAAAGGACTGGCTCAACCTCCGCTTGCCCCCAGATCATTACAGCAATGCTATGGTGTCTAGTCTGGCTCAGTTGAGAAACTAAATTATTGAATTTTTCCAAGAACTTGCCTCCACATTTTGTCCTTCTGCCCTAGGTCCCTGTACCAACACCCCCACCACCACACACACACACACACACACACACACACACACACACACACACACACACACACACACACACACACACACACACACACACAGAACATCCTCTCCCTGCCTGCCCACCTTCCACTACTCCCCTAAAGTGGAAGGAGACTAAAACTAATATTATTTTTAATCTACAGAATTGTCTGTGCACCTCCCCTGCTGCACACACCATAGACATTTAATTAATATACTTGGAATTACAGAACTTGCGTGTGAGCTCCCCATTGTTTCTGTTCAGGTTTGCTCATTGTTCCACTATTCCAACACAGAGGCTAAGTTCCAAGATCCTGAGATATTTGAGCTCCCTTGTTTGGGGCAGGCTCTCTCTTCCAACTCAGAGGAGGAACTCCACAGTTTTCCAGCAGAGACTCGTGCATGGATGGATGGATGCTATACTGAGCTGTCTTCACCTGTGGCCACAAGTTCCGAGAAAGAATGAGATTGTGGAAATGAACTTCCTCTGAAGGATAGTTGGGCTCTCCCTCAGAAATAGGGTGACAAGCCTAGTCATTTGGGAGGGGCTCAGAGTAGAGTTCCTTCTCCTCCACATTGAAAGGAGTCAGCTGAGGTGGTTAAGGCATCTAATTAGGATGCCCCCTAGCTGAGGTGTTTTAGGGATGTCCTTTATCAGGAAGTGGTTTTGGGGCAGACCCAGGACACAGTGGAGAGATTACATCTTTGGAACACCTCAGTGTCCTCTCTGAAAGAGATGGAGGTGTCCGTGGAGAGGGATGAATGGATGGGTATATTTTTGAGCCAAATGTTTTACATCTATTTTGAATGTTTACTAGCTTTTTGATATAATTTTTATATAATTTAATCAATTAATGTTTAATATAAATCATCCAATACTCATTACAGATTAAAATAACTTCAAAGGTCATGCCACTGAAGTCTACTTTTACAGTTTTGCCCTTTTCTTCCAGCCTTTTTACAATTTTGGCTTCAAAGCTCGTCACGGGTTCTGTAGTGGTTTAATTGAGGGATTCCTTGAAAAGGAGTTCTGTCATATTGCTGCAGTACTTTAATGGTGAAAGAAAAACAGGTGGTAGCATGTGTCTGCAGTCACAGAGGGGCCCTCAGCTACCTCTCAAGCATCCGGTGTATTCTGGTCTGGCTGTCATCACTCGGGAAGAGCAGTGCCTGATATAATTGGAATAAGACTAGTGGCCTTTTTTTTTCTCTCTCCACAACTTATCCTCATTAAAAAAAAAAAAAAGAAGATCCAGTATTTACAAGACCACAGTCCCACTAGTACAATAGATTACAATAAGTAGTAAGTGAAGCTAATGAGGCCAAATGGAGCTGTGGCGGTAAAGCCGGTGGGGGAAAGCCATGCATTAAAGCGGAAATGAACATGAATGTTATTGGACAGGCCGAGGAGAGCTGTAACCAGGCAGGGAGCAGCTGTCAGGATGTGTGTGGAGGAGCCTGCGTCACTGAGGGATAATTCTGAGAAGGAGGATGAGACCACAAGCTCCAGCTTCAGCTCTCCTCCTCCTCCACCACCCCGCCCACTCAGCACTCTCCACAGCCACTCCGGACGTTAGCTTTCCTTCTCCCACTTCATCGCATTGATACTCCTCAGTCTTCCTTTTCACTCACGCACCTACTATTTCACTGCTTCTTCTCCTTTATATTTTAAACAAACAAGCTGTGGTTCTAACCGAGAGAGGCTTTTACTTGGTAAACAGGTACGATGCAATGCAGATTTGGAAAATTAATAGTGTATTTTCAAGAAGTGAGGGAGCTCAAATCTGATTTTAACTGAAATAAAAAATGAGCTTCATTACTGCAGAACACATTTAGAGATTCAAAGCTCTGAGCTTAATTGAAAGTACTACTTACCGCCATAATAAGCTGTGGTTCTTTCCCCAGAACTGTCTGCTTATTTGTCTACTTCTTCACTTTAAGTGACACAAACGTGTTGCTTTATGGTCAAGCTAGATTGTCTAAAGCTAAAGGATTCACGAGCTGCTTATATAA
Organism: Pterophyllum scalare; assembly: GCA_024447675.2. Classification (NCBI taxonomy): domain Eukaryota; kingdom Metazoa; phylum Chordata; class Actinopteri; order Cichliformes; family Cichlidae; genus Pterophyllum; species Pterophyllum scalare. The sequence continues at coordinate 49,911 of JAMQGT020000173.1, forward strand.
AGCATAGGGAGAGGCATCTATTTTAATGCATTTCTTCCCAAAATGAAAGATGTGCTGATATTAGAGACATAAGTTCACCGCCAGCCTGGCTTACTTGTCAGTTAAATGAAATTACATTTTATTTATATAGCACCAATTCACAGCAACAGTCACCTCAAGGTGATCAAGGTAAAGACCTTACAATATTAGAAACAAACTCCAAAAATCACACTACCCCCTATGAGCAAGGTGAAAGTGGGAAGAAAGAACTCCATTTTAACAGGAAGAAACCTCCAGCAGAATGCTCAGGCAGGGCCAGCCATCCGCCATGACCGGTTGGGGTTGAAGAGAAAGAGAAGATAGAGATTGACAAGACAAAATACACACTATAGAAGTGAGAGTCGGAGCTTAATAATTGCTAATAATTTAATACAATAGTGGTATATAAACACACAGAGCGTGAAAAGAGGTAAGTGAAGAAAGAATACTCAGTGCATCATTGGAAGCCCCCCCAACAGCCTATTTCAGCATAACTAAAGGATGGTTCAGGGACATCTGCAAACAAACACCACACACAGGAGGACAATTTACCACCACAGTGGAGGAATAATTTGGCAGAAAGTCACTGTCGCTGCCTTTCCTTAAGTATGCAGCACTGATGACACAAATGACCTGCAGTTGTGTGACAGCACATCCACGAAAATACAGCTCCACCCATAGGTGGCAGCAAGGGAATCCCCCCCCCACACAACTCCACCTAACAGAGAAACAGAGAAAATAACTCCAGCATGTCCCAAAGTCTAACCCTTGTTTTCTTAAGCTAAGCTGTTTTCCTTGTTTTGGCTACTCTAACACATTAATTTCCCAACTTTTAAGATAAATAAAATATTTCTCATCTTATAATTGGTGGGTAGATTTTTTATTTATTTAAGATTTAGGTCTTTGTTATTAACAGCAGGCTTGCAAAAGATAAAATAGAAAGCATGCGTTGTATGTAAGGATAGACGTAGGAAGGATTGAGCTTAGCTTAGCATTTTAGGTGCTGCCATCTTAGTTTTTTGGGAGATGACAAGGAAGGTGTGGCCAGTCACAAAGTATCCGAGCTGTAAATTGTTGTTCTGCTTCCTTATGGAGTCTTGTCAACTTGTGTTTTGCAATATAACTATATTCTCTTATTTTAGACCAGCAATGAATAAAACCAAGTGTCAGTCTAACGGGAAAAGTTCAATACAGTTTTCCATGGAAAATCTGACTTAATCAATTTCTGGGAAACTGAGGCACGCACCTTTGTGTCTGTGTCTTGTCTGTTTGACCCTAAGCAGGACCATAATTTTCAGAATCAGCATCCTGTTGTATTAAATAAGAGACCATATTCTATCAGGGAAATCTTTGCTGAGATCATACATGAAGTGATTTCAAAGGCATAGACTTCTATTACAGTAGTGAATTCCTTTTGCAACCAGAGAAGTTGCTCCCTGCTGACCGTTAGAAAGAATCCAAGTTTACGATAAAATAAGATCTTGCAAAGTCTGCATAATTCTGAGACCTTACATGCTACTTTCTTGAACTGGGATTCAGAGGTGCAGCAGGCAAGCAGGTGGGATTCCAGTGAAGGAATAAGGGATTCAGTGGAGAGTGGGCAGGCAGGTGAGTTACAAGGCCTTTAGATTTGCATTTGTTGCAACTGGCTGTTTGGCTCAGGTAAGTTATGCGGGCAGTGCTTGTTAAACTCCTGTGCAGGTCGGAGAACTTGAAGGAATCACATGGGCTTTAGGCAGGCAATTGGAGAACAAACAATTATTGGGGGAGAAATATGAAAGCAAGGAAGTAACAAGGGAGCACCATGATGGTTCTGGTGGAGAGTAGCATCACCAGCTGGTCCTTATTTACCATTAATAGACTAGACAATGAACAGTATCTCAGAGAGAGAAAGTGCCGGCCCACATCTCCAACGGAGAGAGGGAAGGAAGGGGGAAAAAAAGAGACAGAGAAAGGGGAGAAAAATGGGGAAACTCCTATTTTAAAGCCAAGTCTCAGATTGAATTCAAAATACTCTGTGTTATCATTGATTAGAAGCGAGGTCCTGAGGTTAAACAAACTGTCTGCAGAGCCCTGCAGAGCTCATGAGTGTGTCGGGGCACAGAAACATACACACATGCTACATTAAAGGTTCCCAAGAGCGCAGTGGCTTCCAGGTCTCCTCCTAGAAATGACTTTCTGGGCAATCTGACCTGATGAGCCTGATAATCACTCAGTCAAGATCTTTTCTGCAGATAGGAGAATCTGCCGGAAGGATAAACAGAAAAAATGTCTGCTTAAAGATCACAGAAAATGACCTTAAAGCACTCTCAGACTGCAAAACCTGTGTTAAACTGGTTGGGCTCAAATCTAAGCATCATATCCACTCCAGACCTGTCTGTTGGCACCTCTATGGCGAGGCATGGTGGCAGTGGCATCATGCTGTGGGGGTGGTTTTCAGCAGCAGGAACTGCAGGACTGTGAAAAAGCTGAATAGAGAAAACTTCGGAGATAACCCTCCATGAAAATTTGCTCAGAGTGTTTTGAACCTCATTGCACTGATGATTCATCTTCCTACCTGACAGTGACACAAAAAACAAAGCCAAGACACTGCTGGAGTCGCCTAAGAACAACTCTGAATGTCCTTGAGCGGCCCAGCAAAAGCCTGGACTTCAAATAAATGAAACAATTTTATAATATCACAGATGCTTGGGAAAGTCCAGGTGCCACTTCACCACCAAAAAATGTAAACAAACAGCAGGAACGCTCACCTAATGTAATATAATGTAAAATAATGTAATATAATGTAAAATAATGTGAAATAATGTAATATGGGAGAATTGGTTTACAATTTATGAGACGTCTGCATATGTGCAAATAATGTTAATGATAGTACAGAATAGTACAGACAGAATATACTGATACCTGAATAAAACAGTTTGTAAAAGTTTGCTGATGCTTACTGCCACCACCACTATCTGATGATTATTAATAATTTGAAGCGGCATGTACCCAGCTCCCCAAACACACACGCACACGCTCAAACACACTGACCACCTCCACCAAACAAGCCCCAACTCGCTTATTATTAGCTGTCACAACAACAGTTTGCTGTTATTTTGACCTACCAACCTGATCGCAGTAGGTGACACGATGACTCACACACATGAAGAGTCAGAGGCATCCAACACCGCACACTGGTTCACAACTCCCCTGCCTGCGTCAGCACCATGTTCTATTAAGTATTATATAAAAGGAAGGAATGAATAACAAAGGGCTGTTTTTTTTTCACCTCACCATGTGAGGTACAGTCTGTGTCTTTTCAGAGTTGTGTTCAGGGGGTCAGCCATTAAAGCAAACGAGGAAAAACCTGCCTACAGTTTCACGTCAGTGGACTTTGATCAGTCATAGAGGGGACAGCAGTGTTTATGTGCTCACTGTGTCCATCTATTCGGTGGTTATGAGGAATGAAATGGAGCAGAACATATCTGAACAAAACATTTAGAGATTAATGAGATGGAATTTCAAGCTGTTGCTAGTTTTTTTCCCCCCGCCCCTTGTTTACTCATGGAAGTAAACCATAGACTGTATATGAAAGATGGAGGTAACCACTGTCATATACATTTTGGTTTTGGAAGCCATAATGTTGGGTGCACGCTTGCCTGTTGGGTTTTTGGAGCCAGAAGTTACCATATTTGAGTGAGCAAGATGGTTTTTGGTTTTGCACATTTAGTTAGAAAGCTGCGTGCATAAACGGTGCAAACACAGATATCTCCTAATCAGTGCTAAGTAACAGATTAATAAGTTATAATAAAATTCACCCCCTGTGCCGTTGTTTAAACATCAACGGGGTTAACAAAAGCACTAAGACTCATTCTCTGAGACACCTCAGGAACTGATCGGTTACAGCACATGTCACATAACCAGGATGTGTGTCATCCCCATGTCTCTCAACCCATCTGCCACTTTTCTATTGGCTGTTCAGTAAAAAAAAAAAAAGTTTCTCATCTAATTTCTAAATGGAAGATATTACATTGTAGATACCAGTGCTGGTTGAGGCGATATTTTGATGAGAGACGAGTGTTAAAGGAAGGAAAATTCTCTTCCTGTAGACAGAGAAAGAGCATGCTTCTGATTGGCTATCAGGTCTTAGAGGTAAGAGTTATTTTACTGCCTGTTGGTTTGGCACACATCTGACGGTACTTCTAATGTGTTCTTGTTCTTTCACGTGGACATAGATTTTTTTAAAGGATTTTTGGCTGGCAATGAAAGATGGAAAAATCTTCTTTTGCTCACCTATTTTTAAAATACCTGTTTGCAAGTCCACAAGACCTCAGAAGCATTTGAGCGCCTGGAACCTTTTAGTTCACTGGAAAGTCCTTGGGCATCTAGAAATAAGAACTTTGAGGACAAAAAAACCCCCAATACAACTGAGAAATAGCACAATAAACAATTACTGGTCTCTCCATTCATGTTGGCAGCTTTTTGTGGTCGTGATGCTCAGGCAAAATATAAATAATACAAAATATTTTTAAAATGTGAAAGCTTGTTCAGATCGTGGTGCAAGAAATACCTGTCAGGAGGCCAGCAACGTAACAGCTATTCAACTTCTGGGCACCACAGGTATCTCCACCAGTGGAAAGACAGAAAAACCTGCTGACATTCTCATGCCTAAAAATTGTAATCAAAGATAGGGAGAAGTCTAAATTAACACTTTAAGGTTGTGATTACCTAATTATGTCACATGCAAAAGTGGATGTAGCAGATCATCCATTGCCTTTTGCTTTGATCTGAACAAGACTGACTAAAAGACCACCTGACATTGTTATAAAAACGGTAGAAGAAATATAAAAGAAATGAGGCCATAACCTACATCTGGAACAGCAAATAGCATCTTTTGTAATTAATTTTGTCTGTCAGCAGATATTTGATGGTTAGTGGACTGGACAGCCCCCTCATCCCCGGTGGTCCCAGGATCACCACCCTAGACAACAGTTGTGACACAAAATGTTGTAATTGATTAAACTGTTCAGCTCAGCCTAGTTCTGCTGTGACTCAGAAGCCTCCAGACACATTAACTTTATCTCCTGCTGGAAAACAGAATTGCTGGGGTAAAAAAAACACCCCCCCCCCCAAAAAATGCTGATCTTTCTGGAGGGAAATACCATTTTTCTCAGGCTGTCAGGTGAGTCACGTTGAGGCTGTCCACCCATAAAATAAACAGTTCTTAAAAGCAGCTGATTATGACCCATGGTAACTGTGAAGGAGCTCTGAGCCGCATCCTTCACTATATAGGTGATGAATCATTTTATATATTTGATATTGCCTGAAGATTTTGATATCTCAAAGATTTTGTTAAACCATAAACTAGTGAATGATTTGAGTATTGATTTAACATATTTAAATATATTTAAGGTGTTGATGATTTTAAATTAATTAGTTATGGCATTTATTAACCCTTGTCTCTTCTGAGGTCCATCTCTGATTGGTGGTGGTGGTGGTGGTGGTGGGGGTTTCATGAAGCGCGCACATGAGGATTCTCCACCTGACTTCCATTCTTAATCAACAGATTGGACTAAACTATGGAGTGTGGAAGGCAGGGAAGGGGGATATTTTTTGTCATGGGGATTTTGTTTAAATGCTTTTAATTATTATTCAGATGTGTTCTAGTTTTGTTGAGATGCTCATGTTATTCATTTTTGGGTTTAATAAGGTATCTTATGAGATGTTGTGTACATAATTGTAAATATCTTTGGGAATGACTCCCCTGTAGTTGCAAGGAAGGTAACCTTAATAGAGAGGGTTTTTCTATGCTTTGGGGGAACTGGAGTTACTGCTAGGTGTGTCACTGTAGTTCACTGTTTTCGTTGTATAATATATTGTCAGTAAAACAAAGACATGAGTCACCTCTCATTTGGTTTTATCTCCATGCACCTCAAGCTTTGTGGTTGCCATCTTGAAAAGGGTTGTTTTTCAGCAAAAACCCCACAGTAACATTTGTGACAGTGCCCTCTGTGGCTGTAGCCATTAAAATAAGAAAGGTGAGGATGGAATAGTTGGAAGAACTGCAGTTTTCTTTGTTTTTGTTTTATTTCTATGTTGGCTTAGCTTCTCTACCAAACATATTTTTTACAGATTCATCAACAAATACATTCATGGCAACAACAACAACAAAAAAAAAAAAACATCAAGAAAAAAGTATACCCTTTTTGAATTCTAAGTTTGTACATGTCAGGGAATAATACTATTAATTTTGAAATTAGGCAAATATAGCCTTAGATGAGCATAACATGAAGGAGTGTGTGGAAAAACTAAGTACACCCTTAGTGCTTCCAGAGGAATTAAGAAGGTAAGTAGCAACTGGGTGGTGATAATCAAATGCAGCTGATTAACTGATCATCAGCAAATATGGGTATAGCCCAGTCCATAAATGATTATAGGCACGAGTAAACAGTTTTAAAATGTTTAAATAACTAATAGTTCATTTACAGTTTTTATGATGTTCTTAAGTGAGTTATGTTAAAACAAAATCATTTTGTTTGTTAATAAAGCGGTATGTCACTTTAATTTGTTTCTCTGCACTTTAAAGCATTTTGCACTGTGTACAACCTATCCCCACTGAGCATCATAATGTCTTGACTTGTGTATATTTGTATTGGTTGTTTGTAAACTATGTTAACTATGTAACCAATCAAGGGATTGTGGGGGCGGGATGTGAAGTTGACCTAGTAGAGGTACAGAGATGCCACAGACGTACATCAAACAGGTATGTTGATTGGTCATAAAATTAGAATATCATGAAAAAGTTGATTTATTTCAGTAATTCCATTCAAAAAGTGAAAGTTGTATATTATATTCATTCATTACACACAGACTGATATACTTCAAATGTTTATTTCTTTTAATTTTGATGATTATAACTGACAATTAATGAAAACACCAAATTCAGTATATTAAGACCAATACAAAAAATGGATTTTTTAGAAATGTTGGCCAACTGAAAAGTATGAGCATGTACAGCACTCAGTACTTAGTTGGGGCTCCTTTTGCCTGGATTACTGCAGCAATGTGGCGTGGCATTGAGTCCATCAGTCCATCAGCCAAGGTTGCTCTGATAGTGGCCTTCAGCTCTTCTGGTGTATCACATTTTCCTCTTCACAACACCCCACAGATTTTCGAGTTTGCTGGCCAATTAAGAACAGGGATACCATGGTCCTTAAAGCAGGTACTGGTAGCTTTGGCACTGTGTGCAGATGCCAAGTCCTGTTGGAAAATGAAACCTGCTTCTCCATAAAGTTGGTCAGCAGCAGGAAACATGAAGTGCTCTAAAACTTCCTGGTAAATGGCTGTGTTGACCTTGGACCTCAGAAAACACAGTGGACCAACACCAGCAGATGACATGGCACCCCAAACCATCACTGACTGTGGAAACTTTACACTGGACCTCAGCCAACGTGGATTCTGTGCCTCTCCTCTCTTCCTCCAGACTCTGGGACCTTGATCTCCAAAGGAAATGCCAAATTGACTTTGATCAGAGAACATAACTTTGGAGCACTCAGCAGCAGTCCAGTCTTTTTTGTATTTAGCCCTGGCGAGACGCTTCTGACGCCGTCTCTTGTTCAAGAGTGTCTTGACACGAGGACTGCGACAGCTGAAACCCATGTCTGCATACGTCTGTGGGTGGTGGTTCTTGAAGCACTGACTCCAGCTGCAGTCCACTCTTTGTGAATCTCCCCCACATTTTTGAATGGGTTTTGTTCCACAATCCTCTCCAGGGTGTGCTTATCCCTGTTGCTTGTACACTTTTTTCTACCACATCTTTTCCTTCCCTTCACCTCTCTATTAATGTGCTTGGACACAGAGCTCTGTGAACAGCCAGCCTCTTTAGCAATGACCTTTTGTGTCTTGCCCTCCTTGTGCAAGGTGTCAAAGGTCGTCTTTTGGACAACTGTCAAGTCAGCAGTCTTCCCCATGATTGTGTAGCCTACAGAACTAGACTGAGAGACCATTTAAAGGCCTTTGCAGGTGTTTTGAATTAATTAGCTGATTGGAGTGTGGCACCAGGTGTCTTCAATATTGAACCTTTTCACAATAGTCTAATTTTCGGAGACACTGAATTTGGGTTTTTTATTAGTTGTCAGTTATAATCATCAAAATTAAAAGAAATAAACATTTGAAATGTATCAGTCTGTGTGTAATGAATGAATATAAGTTTCACTTTTTGAATGGAATTACTGAAATGAATCAACTTTTTCATGATATTCTAATTTTATGACCAGCACCTGTAAGTGCCTTTCATTGTGGTGAATGCAGTTTGCCATTCTAGGTTAAGGACTTTGAAACATCCGAAGATAAATAAACGTCAGATTGAGAACCTGATGTTTTTAGCTTGAATCCGTTCTTGGAAAGGTTTTAAGAACACTGAAAAACAGATCATGAGCATTCAAGAAAAGATAATCGTCTTCTGATCTCAAGAAAAAAAAAAGTAAATTAACTCGTTATCTCGAGACAACAAAGTTTCTTTTCTCGAGATAATGAAATAAATAACTCGTTATCTCGAGAAAACCATCAGAAAAAAGTTTATCCGTACCACATCTGCTCTCGGCTTCCGTAGTTTGTAGTTTAAATGAACATGCTTATAAAGTAAGGCAGAGATATTTTATATGCTCGCTAACGTATAGGACCAGGAGGCTATCCTTGGACTCAACCCCCCTTTTTTGTTCCCCCCTTGCTACATGTGTGAGTTCACAGAAATATTGTCTTCAAAAGTAATTTGATTTATTTACAAGTGTTCTGAAGAGACCCTAATTGAAACATTTATTTTGTACTTCTGTTTTATTTGAAAATGCAAATATTAATTTTGATTACTAAAATCTATATTTTTGAGGTCAAGAGTTTGCATGTGTGATTTCTTTCATGTAAGGTTTTTCCCCTGTTTATTAAGTTTGTCCCAAAGAAACGAGTTTCAACACTGGATAACAACAATTCTTAGTAGGATTAAATGCCAAAGGGTTGTATTCTGCTAAGTGGAGGCACCAATCACCAAATTTCCTTATCAATACAGGTTAGTATAAGCCAATAAATTAAAGAACCCAGGGCTACAATACCCCTGTGTTTAAATCTTGTATACATATTAGCTACACGGGTCGGGCGCTACATGACTCTTTATGAAAAGCAGTTTGCTGCAGTGTGTGTTAACACAGTGCCAAGGAGGAAAGACATCAGCAATGATGTTAAAGAAGCAACTGTTGCTGCCCATCAATCTGGGAAAGGTTACGAGGCCATTGCCTCATTCTGCAATGAGAAACATTATTCACAAGTGGAAAACATTCGAGACAGTCTTCCCAGGAGTGGACGTCCCAGCAAATTCACCCCAAGGTCAGAACATGCAGTGCTCAGAACAACTGCCAAAATCCAACAGCTAAATCTCAGACTCTACAGGCCTCAGTTAGCACGCTAAATGTTAAAGTTCATTAAAGTATAATTAGAAACAGACTGAATAAGTATGGACTGTTTGGAAGGGTTGCCATAAGAAAGCCACTTGTCTCTAAAAAGAACATGGCAGCACGGTCCAGCTTTGCAAAGTTGCATCTGAACAATCCACAAGACTTTTAGAACAACATCTTTTGTACAGACGAGACCAAAGTGGGGAGATTTGGCCATAATGCACAGCTCTGGAGCTTTTGATGATTCAAACTTATTTTGCAGCAACAGGACCTGGGCACCTCGCAGTCATTGAATAGAGCCTGAATTCTTCTGTATACTAAAGTATTTTAGAGTCAAATGTGAAGCCATCTCTCCAACAGCTAAAGGTTGGCTGAAACTGACTCATGCAGCAGGACAATGATCCCAAGCACAGCAGCAAATCTTCAACAGAATGGCTGAAAAAGAAAGAAAAAAAAGAATCAAGGTGTTGCAAAGTTCCCAGTCAAAGTCCAGACTTGATTGAAATACTGACCTCACCTTTAGAGAGCTGTGCCTAAATAAATGCCCACAAAATTCAATGAAATGAAGCACTTTTGTATAGAAGAGCGAGCCACACTTCCTCCACAATGATGTGAGAGACTGACAAAGTCATACAGGAAAGAAATGCTTCAAGGTGCTGCTGAAGATGGCTTTACAAAATACTCAATCATAGTTTTCCACTCACTGTTTCTTCATTTTGGATTAATGATGACACAGTGTAATACACCATGTGTTGTTTATCTGCAGTTGTATTTGCCTAATTTTAAGACCTTTTTTTAAAAATTATGTCCTGATATGTAAAACCTTAGAACTGAAACAGGGTGCACTTTCCACTTGGATAGGAGTGGTGACTCCTTGGAGTGCAATGAAAATTACAGTTCTCACGTCGTCCATCCTATATCAAATATCTTGTGTGCAAGCTGGTGTTAGGTTTTCAAAACTGTACACCTCCATGGATTTATTTTTTTAAAACCTGTTACAGAAAGTCATTTAGGCACAGCTCAGTGCAATTATACATTTCATGCTGAAGCTCATAATTAAACGAACAGCTCGCATAATACTGAAATCAAGCTAAAGAGCAGATCTACACCTCTGACAATTTGTAGGTGGCTGATTTTTTGGACTTTTAGAATATTTCATTATGCTTTTACACCCACATCTTTTTTTTTTTCCACTTGCACTGCAGCTCTAAACCAAAAGACATTCTCACTTACCCACAAAACCACCCTGGGTACTGGGTACTGTCAGCGTGTCCTCACATTCAGCCTCTAATTCATTACCAGTGAGGCTGTTCCAGAAAATGCTGCATGATCACATCACACACTGGTCTCGGCTCTCTCTGGAGCTTTTGAAGCAACTTGTCTGTGTCTATATATCTAAATCCAGCTGTCCAAAATCATTGGGAAAAATGTGGGAAATATATCCCAGGGTGGATTTTTGCTTTCAGTGTGACCCAGATTTGACTGTTCATGTTCGGCTTTGCAGTGAGAAGATCTAATCTCTTGTTCACCCAAATCTCATTTTTGTTTTGTTCTTGTGTAAATCCAGTAAACAACATTTGCATTTTTCTGTATTATTAGGATCCTCTGTGGCATTTGTGATTGTGAAATCTTTTTTTTTTAATTGTCATTTTGCAGACGGCATGTTATGCAATACCACTTTAAAGTCACAAACAGGAGCAGGAACAGGCAAAAACAAAAACAGCAGAAGGGCCTGAATTGTCTTTCCACTTGCGTAAATGGGAACGATTGTGTCAGTTATGATGTCATGCACTGATGTGCATCAGGTCGCTATGGTTACACCAATCTGTTGATAATGGAGCCATCAGATTGGATTTCCACACAGGCAGCAGGTCTGCAAAGGGCAAGTTTATGCTTTTAAAAGTGTGGATAACAAAAAGAAATCCTGATGCTCCTGATGAGATGTATGAAATAAGATGCTGCGCTAATTGAATTTATATGTTTAAAATTATGAATTATCCATTTAGCCGTTCCCGTAGTGTTGTACAACATTTCCTTTTCACACCAAATGTGTCATTTCCTGCCCCTCTAAATTCAGTTCTCTGCTATATATAGGTGTGCTTGATGAGTCTACAATAGCCTGGTACTTTACATAGTCGTACTGATGACCACAGTGTTGTCAGGAGTAATGTTATAAAACAGGCAGCCAGTGTGTCCTCCTCCCATCTGTTCTCTCTCCTCTGTCTCTATTTCTCTGTGTTCCATGACGCAAAGCCTGAGTGGGAGTGGACAAACCTTCTGCTCCCTGAGAGGACTGAGTGGGCTGCCGCCATCCGCTGTGCACGCACCAGAGATGGAGGCAGAGATGGAGGTATATGGTAGAGGGGAGGGGAGGGGAGAAGGGAAAGCTTTTGAACAAAAGTGAGCGAAGGCCTGAGAGAAAGTGACGGTGATCAGTGGAGAAAAAGTAAATAACAGGAAAGAACAGGAAGGGATAGAGGGAGTGAGCGGTTTTTGGAAGGAAGAATGAGATGTGGATTAGTGAGAAAATGCAGAGATGAGGAGATGAGAGCCTAATAATGGGGTGATAAGGAGAGACGAGCGGAAGCAAGCGGAAGACAGTGACAATGAGAGAGGACTGGTCGGAAACAAGAAATCAGGAATTAGAATGACAGGCCTTAAGTGACACGTTGCTGGGAAATATTGTGAGAACAAATCAGTTTTAAAGGAACGTGCTGTCCACTCAGTTTGCTTCATAACGCAATGCAAATGTTGCCAAAACACAAGTAGAGCTCACAGTGTCTACGAGGCTTAAAATCAAATCTATAGATACATACAATAGACTGTATATAAAAGATAGAAGCAAATACTGTGATGTCACCCATTGTTTTGGACACTGCAAAACAATGCTATCAATATTTGGAGAAGAAGGTAGAGGGATAAGTTATCAGTCAGCAAGCTGGATTAATAAACTGAACCAGTGCAATGCACAGATACCTGCTAATTAGTGGTAAGTAACACATTAATGACATACTAGAATTTCACTCACCACAACTGAAGCACAGACTTTTTGGACAGGCAGGTTATATTATTTGTGAAATAATAAAATAATAAATAATAATAAAAAAGTATTTATTTATCTATTTGAACATCATCTTTCGCACTTCTTGGATGGTCAACAAGTTATACTAATTCCATTAAAAATACTCCAGGAGGCACCAACAACACAAACAATGGCAGAGAGCTTTAGTTCAATAACTCCAATTATCAAAGGTGAGTTGTTGTGGATGAGCCATAAAAAAAAAAAAAAAAAAGATCCCATAAAGTTCCAGATTGTAAACATGTTTATTTGTGCTGTAAGGTTGGGCGTGTTTACATGGGAGTCAGTGGGGTTTGACCCACTTTTGGAGCAAGCCTCTAGAGGCCATTAGAGGAATTGCTGTTTTTGGCACTTTTGCATTGCTTTAATTTTTTTGTTCCAGATGGATGGAGGGTATAAAAGATGGACAAAGCTATCATGACACAACTCACTGCTTTCTGAAGCCCTATTCTGAAGCCTCAAGATGAGCATTTTCACCATTGCCATCTGGATGTGACCAGAAAGGGGTGGATCTGACTGTGAATGCAAGGTGCTGCCAGTGAGCATGCCATGGATAATCCTTCTTTCCAAAACTTATATGAACTGAAATGAGCAACTGAGCCCATAAAGTCACCAGGAAAGTGTTTACAGAGGTCAGAGGTCTGTTTTCTCCTGGTGGCTATTAAAAAGAAAGCAATTTAAGCCCCTTCTGTGATGGCTTCACTTTTTCAATCCCAGAAACTACGTCCATTTTTTATACTTTCAATGTTCAGAGGCTGCTGTTCATATTCAGGCATTCTGACTGTGGGCTGTGACTCAATCCTGAATAAAATACCAAATTTGTGCTGCTTTTAGAAGCTGTGATGAAACAAATGCCAAAACATAGAAACAGCAAGTAACACTCCACTGGTGAGAAGTTGTTTTACAATATTTTACTGTTACAAACATGTTCAATCTGATATGTCTCAACATTAGGTCAGTTTAAAAGAACTGCGTATTGAGTGACTGTTCTGACACTAAATTAAACTAATGTGGGCCTATTTCAGGTAAAGAAAGAAAGATGAACATTAAATTTACAGCAACCTGTAAATGAAGATGTTGAGTTGAGAGTTAAATCCGTTTCATGGCAATAGCACAACATGCAGTGACAGTTAACTGCTGCATGTAGCAGACTTGTAGCTACAGAAAAATGCAGATCTGCACAGCACTGCTAAGATTAACTTTTTTGGTGTGTGTATGGACCCAGCTTTGAGGAGGCTAAATGAGTCGTCTGCAGCTCTCATTTCAAGTCAGACCTTCACAGGACTCGACAGACAGCGCTCTAAAATGACTGAGTAATCCCTTCATTCTTCATATTTCACAGTCAGCTTTTAAAGCAGAACATCGCAAAAACAAAAACAAAAACAAAAACAGCTACAGAACTGTGATATTTTTAAATCTGTATATTTTAACATGACATTATAGAACCTACCATTTTAAACATAATTAAGTATTCCATATCATAAATGCATTTCTAAAGTTGTAATAATTGGTTGAATATCAGTTGTATTTTAATTTTGTATAGATTTCTGCCTCCATATATGAACATGCTTTAGGAGGCACATCTACCTCGCCCAATACTGTGACCATGTGTAATCTATAATTGAAACAATAACATCGTTTGATGAAGCTGTTGTCTTATTCAGGCAAAAATCAATCTAATGGCCAAGTACTTTTACTTTCTATGTAATTTCAGTCAAATTGAATAACTGCTATCTAGTAAATTGTTAGTTGCCAGATAAGTATAATACCCATGTAGACCCATGTATAGCTGTTTTTATGTGTCAAACAATGTTAAAACAGTAATGCAAAAAATTTTATTCATAATCTTGGACGTTAGCCTGCAGTAGGTAAAGTCGTGTTCACACCACTGAAAGGCAGCCAAAATGAAATGCAGCATTAGTGTTAGCATGAAAAAAAAAATACAGCCAATAAGGGAGCGCCAGAAGTTGCAGTTCCTCTAACGGCCACATGAGTCAAACTCCATAGACTCCCATGTTAAAATGCCCAAATCTACGGTAACCTTGTACAAAACACTCTTTTGTCCTCTATGTCTAATTTTCTCGTTCATAACAACTACATGAAGAGTGAATTGCTATAACACACATGGCTTTAAATACAGTTCCCAAAACAGGCGGCTGTAGCCGGTAGCTGTCAGTTTCTCCTTAGCTAAATGGAGTCCCTGAACTATTCTTCTCAGTAGTGTTTGTGACGTTGGTGATTTATCCGACCAGTAATCCAAGTTTATGAACAGTTTAGTCACAGTTTGTCAAAGAAGTCAAAGCTTCAGATCTGCTGAGCAAAATTCTAGAACTTTATGTGTTACTCTGCACTAATTAGCAGGTATCTGTGTCTTTTTGTTGTATTCAAACAGTTATCATGTTAACCAAGGTAGCCAAGTGATAACCGGTACTTCTCCCCCTCTAATTATGGTCACTTGTGCCACAAAACTAAAGCCAAGGCTTCAAGACTCTTAAATGAAAAAAAATACAAATGAAGTGGGTTTGAACATTGTTTGAAATATTTAAGACAGAGTTGTTTTTAGACACAAATATTTAATACTATGCTTGATTAGAGCAGTTTAGAGCAGTTTTTCTGCACTAGATAATTAATAAATACATGTTGAATAATTAAAAAAATTCTTGTGGGTGAGCACAACAAATAGCATCAATGCTAACTGAACCGAATGGAACGGAACTAAAAGCCTATTTCTGCAGCAGGCTGCAGGTAATCCCAGCAAGTTAATTAGAACAGAAATAAATTTAACTGGCAACGTTCTTAAATAATGATATCACTTATTTCATTAAAAAAAAAAGGTGAAACAATTGCCAGGAAAACTGTAAAAAAAAAAAAAAAAAAAAGCAAAAATGACATTTAAGATTTTCAAAAAGTTATTGTGCAAAAAGACTTTATGCATTAGATGAGAGCAAAAACTAAAATAAATAAAAATACATTGAAGGAAGAAAGGATGAATGAATTATGGGGCATAATAGTCTCTAACTTTAAATGCATCTCACACACACACACACACACACACACATATATATATATATATATATATATATATTGCTTGTAATAGTGGATAAAATCAATTAGAAATACATTAATATGTGGTTTTTCTTTCATTTTGTCTAAGTGAAGTCTTTTTTAGATTAAATTAAATGCTCCTTTAAATGTCTAAAGTACAGCAGTGTAGGGGGATGCATCAGTGGCCCTCACAGTGACCTCTGTCTATTTTCTGATCCTGCTGCCTTCTGCTGCTTATCTTTAGTAACTCCATCCCCCTCATGATCCATGGATGGCTATTTTACAATTTGGCTAAATCCAGCTCTGAGGTAACAAGTGACACCTTCTGTTTCCATGCTTCCGGTCGCTAGGCAACCTCAGCAATTTATGCCACTGCCAAGAGAGCCATGGAGGAAGTAGCACCCCGAGGCCCCCCCCACCTTTGTTCATCTTGGCCGAGGCCAGTCCGGCTTCATCCGTCATCTAAGAGCAGTGCTTCCATACCAGGCCAGTGACGAGAGCCACAGCAGCATGCTGCGCTTCCTACTGCTCTCATTAAATCAGCTCTGCTTCCTGCACTACAAGGACGCCTAAAAGAGGAGCTCAGAGGCTGCGCCGAAACACTCTGCTGCCCTCTCTTGCTGGTGAACTGAACTATTTTCAGTGTTCTTCAAGTACAAACCTAATTGCAGCAATGTAAGCAAAACTAATTGTTAAAAAAATGCAAGTGTAATTAGTAAACACCCCCAGATAAAAAATCTTTTCAGCAATTTAATAAAAATTTTGACCAATATGTTCCTCGTTACTATTACTACAAAAGTCATTCATGCAAGCCTGTCATGCAGCGGTCTTGTAAATAAATTTACTTGGCACCTCAAAGGCAGCTAAACTCGGAAGAAAATGCCAGTTTGTTGTGCAAGTGTACAGTTGGGATTCACAAGCTTTTTCATAAGCTACTGAAGATATACATAAGTGTACATATTGTTTTTCTTGGCCTACTGTAATCATAAAGTGAATTAGCATGGCATTTGTTCAGTGCTCTGGTAGTACGAGCGACAGACGGTGAACATGTCAGCGGTCCAGATCGAGCTGCAAATTAAGCTGTAATATAGTAAAACTGTGCATACGAAAAGTGGAAGTTTCCTGGTGCATAATCATGATCAGCAAAATCAGAGTCTGCTGATGCTTCCAACCCCATAAAGAAAGGAGTACTGTTATTTTACTAGCAACTAGGCCTAAAAAAAGGAGTGCGTTTTCCCCCCGTTATAAATTTTTATTGTTGAAACTAAGTAACGACAATCACTTAAAAAAAAAGATGCTGAGTTGCAGATTTTGCAGATGGAAAACTGACAGAACATTCTAGGCCAGGTTTATGTAAAAGGCGTGGAACATCTGTTAACACTTCTATCAAATTGTGCCCTGGCTTGAAAATCCATACAGTCACACCAATCTGACTGCAGGAGGGTTCTTACAGTATCACTGTAATAAATTCACTGAATGCAAGATGGGGAAACATTTTGTCAGAAGACTGAAACAGTGGTGCTGGAATAGCTATATATTAGCCCGCAAATCCTGGGAAAAAAATGCATGAATTGTATCAAGGTTGTCAAATTCTAAAGTGTCAGAGATTGTCAGTTGATGCAGCTGAGCTATCAGTATGAGAAGCCAATATGACATCCTTCCTGAGTAAACACACCTGGCATGGTTGAAAAAAAGGTCCTATGTGACCTCCTTCTTGAGGTATTGTTTTCACAAGATTTTCAGTAAACCTGACCTCTGATCTTGACCTTGAGGTCAAGGCCACCAAGATTTGAACTCCTCTGAGATTTTTAGTAGATACACTTACGGTATCAATTTGAAAATGCTATGTCACCTCGTTTTTGAGTTATCGTGTTCACAGAGTGTCCATGCCAATCGACTTTCCAGCATAAAAAAAGGCAGCAGACTCAATGGATGAACCGGTGTTGTGTCTACACATAAACAACTTAGCAAAGAATTCAAATAGTATCTTTAGGCCTTTGCTACTAGCAGCATGTCACAGTGTGACAGGCATAAAATGGTATTTTTGCACCAAGGTGATGCCTAAAGAGCTATTAGCCAAACACCGATCTCAGCATGGTGTGTAATGTGTCCTTACAAAAAAAAATTTTTTTAATGAGAAAACCTAGCAAGTGGAGGACAAAAGAAGTTTTTGCAGAGCTAAAAAAAAAAAAAACTACCTACAGCAGATGAACAGTACCTGAAAGTCATGTCCTTAATAAATGGGGAAAAATTACAGCAAAGACCTGGCAGGACCTGAGAGATGTACGTGGCACTTCTGTTGATCCATCTACTGTTTGCTGAGGCCTCATCAGAAATGGTCTGAAGGCTGTCAAGAAGAAAGGGTTACGCAAAGACTGGACCTAAAATCAGCGGCAACTGATGAATGGAGTGATTAATCTAAATTTGAAATTTTTGGTTCAAACCATTGTGTAGAGGTACAGCAGTGAGTGTCTGCAGCCATCCGTAACACACGGTGGAGGCTCTGTGAAGGTTTGAAGCTGCATTTCAGCCAGTGGGGTTGTAAATCAAAATTGATGGAAGTATGAACACAGAAATGTACCATTAGATTGCTATCCACCATGCACCATCTGGAAAATGTCTGATTGGCAACAGCTTCAATTCTCAGAATGACAGTGATCACAAACACACTACCAATGCAGTAAAGGTACGCCTGGATGGATGGAACACCGTCAGTCTGGCCTCCCCAGAGCCTGGACCTCAACATTATTAAAGCAGTGTGGGATCATGTTGACAAAGAACAGAACAAAAGGCAGAAACATCCAAAGAAGAGCTTTGAAAGTCCTTCAAGAAGCCTGGAGAACTATTCCTGAAGTCTACTTATGTCAAATGACACTTTGTGGCTTCAGGTAGAGGACCTGGTATGCAGGACTCTGGAGATGGAACACGAACTCAAAAACAGCTTTAATGCTGAAGTTTTCCAAAAATACCAAATACAAAATAAAGGCAATGCTGGGGCCAGGAATCTAAACACTAGGAATCAAGGGGAAACCACAGAGCGAGGAAGCACACAACCAAGAGGAAAAACAGGAACTACAGGAAACACGGAGCAGAGGAGCACACAGCATTGAGGGGGGATCTGACGAAGGACAAGAGGAGAGGTATAAACACACACAAGGTAATGAGGAAAGCAGAAACAGGTGGGACACACATAAACATAATGAGGCAAGAGAAGTAAACACAACTGAAGACACAGAAAACAACTGTTACTGCAGTAAAACAGGAAGACACAACAGAACAGGGCGTAAGGGTTAATTTCACACAAAGGAGAACTGAAGGACTAGACATGGACAAAGAACAAACGCAGACTAGACTGGGACAAAAAAGGGAACTAACTAGAGCCTCACGTCAGCAGTAAGAAAAACAAGAACTGTAACTCTGAGGAATATAATAAATCCAGAAAGAGCCACAAAATTAGACAAGATGTCTAAACTTCTAAATACTGGGAATTAAACTAAAACAACCACTTCAAACTAAATACTAACGAGAACAAGAGCAAATAGTGAGACACAAATGACAAACTACATGTATACAAATCCACAAGTGAGGTCAATATAAGCAATGTTACAAAAGAAACAAAACCCAAGCATCGGCCATTCTCAAAATGCAGAAAAAACAATAACTGATAAAACACAAAACCTTAAAAGAATAAAGAAATATCAAAAGACAAAATGCTGGGCCAATGACCCGGGGACAGAAATGACAAGAAAAGCTAGCCTATGAGTTTAGACCGCATTGAAGAATAAAGGTGGTCACACATAAAGAAATTAAGCAACTCTTGCACAGTACTGTAAACTGTGCAAACCTGACTGTCACTCAGCATTTCACAGGAATGAATGGGTGTGTTGGTGAATTTTTCACCACAGTAAAATAATTGGTTTGTATAATTATATTGTACCCTTCATATCCAGCGACGGAGACACCAACAAGCAAAAATCAAACGTGCCCTTCCAGGCCACCATGACCTGTTGAGTGGAACATACACAAATGCACGTTAATTTGACTATTGGAACATAAATAAAGGCTGTGTTCCCAGAAAACCACTCTGTATTTTCCAGTTTCACCACAAAAAAAAAAAAAGAGATAAAAATAACCAGAATAAAACTTAAATAAAAGCATGCTGCAGAGGGAAAAGGTTTTTAAAGGTCAGCACGGTGACCTTTGGTTAGCCAGCACTGTGTGGAAAAGGTTGCACATGCACATATAAATCCGCACCCCTGCAGAGATCTTCATGAGGACATGTTACTGTATGCAAACATTCACTTCTAGTGTTTAAATAAAACTGAAGGGTACAGAACAGTTCAGAGAGCTGTCGTTTTGCAGGGACAACAGAGGAGAAATCTGCCCTTCCTCACTGATTTCCAACCAGAGTATCTAAGAGGGTATTTCAGCACTAGGAAGGGCTATGTGGCCAGAAGCATGATAAAAAGTAATAATGTTGACATATCTTTCTAAAACTAGATCTAAAAGGTAAAACAGTTAGCTTTACCAGCTAAAAGTATAGAAACCACTGAAACTGCCTGTTAGAAATATGCCTAAGGAACTTAAACTCAACTAATAACATGTATAAGTAAATTAAATTGTGCGCTATAACACTGATAAACAAATTAAACTGTAGCTATAAAAATGTCCCAGCACATTCACCCCAAGGTCAAACTGTGTAATTCTCAAACTGCAAAAAAAATAAAATTAAAATAAAAAATCAAAGAGCTCCATCTCAGACTCTACAGGCCTCAGTTAGCATGTTAAAGGTTAAAGTTCATGATGGTACAGGCTTGTTTGGATGGGAAAGCTCTTCTCTCTTTAAAGAATATGGCCACAAGATTTCTGGAAGAATGTTCGTTAGATAGCCAAGACCATAATGCACAGAGCATACCAGCACAAAGACCTCATACCAGCTGTCATCATGGTGATTATTTGGGCTTGCTTTACAGCCATGGTACCTGGGCACCTTGCAGTCATTGACTCCACCATGAACTCCTTTATACACCAGTATAAAGTATTCCAGAGTCAGATGTGAGCCCACCTGTCCAACAGCTAAAGTTTGGACCAAAATTGCCTCATGCAATAGAACAAGAACCCCAAGAACCACAGAAAAAAGAAAAGAATCAAAGACCTCAACCTGACTGTGTGAAATGCTGCGGCAAGACCTTCTATGCATAAACTCACAAACCTCAGCGAACTGAACATTGTAAAGTAAAGCCAGGCAGAATTCCCCCACAATGAGGTGAGAGACTCATAAAGTAATACAGAAAGTGATTACTTCAGGTTATTGCTGCTAAAAGTGGGTCTAGAAGCTACTGAGGCATACTTAGGTTTTCACACACGCCTGCTACATTTTACTTAGATGAAAAAGGTACAGAACCTCTGGTGTAGGTCACAAGGCTGAGTTGTGGTCAGAGAAGCTATCTTTAGCTGCAGTGTCAGCATCAGTGGTTTGACCTGTAACCATGCCCCCTCTTTTCTCAGTATTCGTCAGAAATCCCAGTAAGTTACTTCATAGCATCATATGATTACTGTCATGTGCTTTTGTCAACCCTTTTGTCATGTTGTGTTGCAGCATGAAATAACACATGTTGGTGTTTTTAATACACCTCTGACACCATATCATTATTCTGGATGATGTGTTGGGCATTAGAGAGCAGCTCAGCATGCCTCGAGTCTGACAGCAAAGTCTTTTAAACCATTTATTCTTTTGTTCACTTGGATAAAAAAGTCAGTCATGTCTAAATTTGACAGCCATTCTTCCTGTAAGGGTGTGCTGCCATGGTCCAAGCACACTGTTGTGTAAACAAGACTTGTGAAGCAATGGGAGAGAGAACCAGTGAGTGAGACGAGTATTGCGTAAGTAAGCCTGTGCTTTGTGTTTAAATTTAAGAAGAAAAAAAATCAGTAAAGAGAAAATAGCAGCCTGGGAGACTAAAAGTAGCCTCTCCACCACAGATGGCACCCACGCTTTCCGCCAGTGGGTCAGTGGGTGAGGGAAAAGTGGAGGGGAGTGGAGGCGAGAGAAGAGGCTGTGTCCATATGCTGCTATCCAGGGGAGAGTGTGGGCGACACGGGCAGCGGGAAAGAGAAAGACAAGGGCTTCTAAGGCCAAGTGGGCCGAGGTTTTTTTGTTTTTTTTTTACAGTGCACACTGCTAAAAACAGACGCAATGACGCTCACAGGTCAGCTGGCTGATGTGTCATCAGCTATTTCAGCAATGTTAAACAAGTGATGAGGGAGAGGGAAAAAATGTTGACATCACTGTGAATGCTCGCATCACTTCTTACCCCCACGTTCCCCTGATTGTGTAATCATGAAGGCAAAGAAAGCAGTTTCCTGATTTTAAGATTATGCCATATTTGGTAACCACTGGGTCACAGCGGCTGAAAAGAGGAGTCACAGCATCACCTTTGGGTGCCCTCTGGTCCTGCCGGTTAGAGATTATTGCACAAAATCTTTTGCAATCACTGATAAATCCTGTGATGAACTTTATTTTAACATCTCTTACATACAGTGGAATATCTGACACACACATAATCCATTAAATGCCTGAAGAGGAAGAGAGAAGCATTTGAACCCTTCCCTTTAACAGGAAATTATTGCTGTGCGGTGTTTGGATATCACAGAAGAACAAAAATGCCTTCCACACCCTTAATCACTACAGACACTCCACATGAAGAACCTGGTCAGCCTTCACTCATGCATGAAATATATGTGAGGTACCAGCAGATGGCGCTGCTTAAACTGTGGCTGTTTGCAGCAGCAGGCGCTGGAGGTGTGCTGCCACATGTAGTGAAAATCTACTGAAAATTATAAAAGAAAAAACTAGAAAATGCACACCCAACTCCTCTGATGTATCACTGCTGTTTTCAAATTGAGATGCAGTGTGTGAGTGAAGGCTTGAGCAGAAATGTTAACTATAATAAGTAGAAAATAAACGTCCCAAATAAAAGTGCCGGCTAAGTAATTTAAATACGTTTGGTCGAAAAGCAAATAAAAACAAACTAAAATGAATAAAATTGCTTGTTAAATTTTAACTTGTATAAACTGAGCTAAAAATAACTAGTTAAAATTATAGACAAAAATTATGAAAATTAGAATGTAAAAATATGGCTGGTAAAAGTATTGATTAGTAAATCAGGTTAGCTAAACTACACCTAGCTAAACAGCCAAAAGAGCTTGCTAAAATTATAAATCAAAAGATTAACTATAGGTTTTACAGGTATATAGTTAAAGGATACAAACAATTTAATTGAAACTAATAATATGAATAAAAAAAACTGCATTAGTGAAAATATTTGGTAAAGTTACAAAAATCTTAAAATTATCAATCTAGCTTAAAATATGGCTAGTAGTTAGCTCAAATTGTAGACAGACCAACCAGAATCAGGAGGGGACTTCCTTCCTTTTCTGCTCATCTCTAAAGACCAAATAAACTCCTCGCCGTTCCTAAATTATTCTTCACTAAAAATTTTGCACATTGTGACCTATGACCTATGAACAGTGATGGCAGAGACACGAAAGAAACTTTTCCAGTGCTTTACCCACCTCTTCAAAATCTGATTGATGGCCTGACATTCAGTCAGCTCACTGTTGTCCTCAAAGATCTGACGTCTTTGGAGTCTCTGACATACGAATGTCCTGAGCTGGCGTGTCAGAACAAGTTTGGACTGTATCTACTGTATGCTCTACTCTCACAATGTAAGAAGCTGCTGTCCTCAGGTGTTCCTCTAGACCTCAGCATTGGTGACTTTGAGATCTGGAC
Organism: Pterophyllum scalare; assembly: GCA_024447675.2. NCBI lineage: Eukaryota > Metazoa > Chordata > Actinopteri > Cichliformes > Cichlidae > Pterophyllum > Pterophyllum scalare. The sequence continues at coordinate 73,270 of JAMQGT020000173.1, forward strand.
TGACATGATATTCCAGGTGGCAGGAAAAGCAATCCCAGTGTTCACTGGTGGAGCCGCTCCTCCTGCCCTCAAACCTGCTCATTCTCTTCTACGGTTACCCGGACAAGCGCACGGAGCGTTAGCTAAAAAGCAACATGGAGTCTGCAACCGGATGTCTGGCCCTTCCATCTTAAGGTGGACAGTGGCTGATGAGATGTTCTGCTAATGACCAGGTTAGCTGTGAGCACTCGAGTGCTCATAACAGACTCCACAGAATGTGTATATTCAGTGTGCTCTGACCTTTTTGATTCTTACTCCCTCGCATCACCTCAAACCGTTTCTTTTTGCCTTTTTGTCTGATAATCATACTTTCCTCACTTTGGTCTCCAGCAGAGATTACATCATTGTTCCAATGAAATCATTCTTCCAAACCATTCTTCAATAGTTTTGTGAATTAAATCACGACCCCCATGCATGCCCAAGTATCCTTGAGCAACTTACTGGACCCTGGGGTTGCTCCTAATGCGTCGATTGGCGTGTGAATGTTAGAAAGCACTTAGATATAGAAAAAAGTGCTTGTATGAATGTGTGTGAATGGGTGAGTGATATGTGTTATTTAAAGCACCTTGAGTGCTCAGTTAGAAAAGCACTATAAAAGAAGTAGTCTATTTAACAATTTGGTGACAAAAGACCATATTACAGAAAATTTAAAGTGGTTTATCACATTTATTGCATATGCACTATCGCATAAATACTAAAATCAAGGGGAAAAATATGAATTTGCATACAGTTCAGGGCCAGGGATAGCTATGCTGCAGGTTGACTTCTCCTTCTAGTCTTCTAACAGCTTTTACATTCTGGTAGATGTCATTTTACACCCATCACCCTGCATGGAGTTGGCTGGCAACCACTTTAGCCTCGGTAAACTAAACTCTGTCTTCAGGTTGCAGAACTTTCTGCAGACCATGTCCTGCACACAGAAACATGAGGATGAGACACTTATGTATTCAGCTGACTCTTAATTGCACAACCTACAGAAACACAATCAATGTCTACTATAGAAACACCTAAATCTGAACTACATGGCATACCCACAGACATAAACTGAGAGACAGCCCTCTCTGGAGTGTGTGTTAAAAATAGACTAGTGGAGCGTGCAGGCACACTCAAACACACCTGCTTTTAATTAACTCCCAAGCACGAGCATTGGCTCACAGCGAATGTGAAACTCAATCCACAGGAACAAAACCAATCTCAAATTAGTTCCAATCAATGTGAAGGTGAGTTAATTCAAATAAATGATACAGAATTTATGGGATATAGAATTTATTAAATGTATAAAAGGCCAAAAGTAAAGCAAAAATGTCCTGTCAAAGGGAGGCTGAATGGTAGCATTCTTGGAAGATGAGGTGCAACTCCAAAGCATTTCTCATAGAGGAAAACAAAGGCAAATACTCGAGTGACCTCAGACATGCTAGTGTTTCATAATTAATGATGAAAAGTCAAATTTACTGATGAATCACGGTTCATGATTCACAAGTAAAAAGATTAGTGTTGGTAACGGCACAAGAAAGAGAAAACAATACTGCAGTGGATGAAACCCAAAGTGAAGCATGGTTTATTCATGTCTGCTGGGGGGGGGGGGGGGGTTCAGAGACACGCTTGACCTTCTGAAATGCATCTGTGTGGAGAACAATTCACTCTGTGGCTCAGTAACGAGGCCCGAATCCACCTGAAAGGCTTTGAAGAGCTGACCTGAAGCTGGAGCAGTCTCCTTACAGAGTAAATTTTTTATTGTCTCTTTCCAAACTGATATTGTAAATCATTACAAACCATAATGTTGAGCAGTTAAAATAGTCCTCCTGCAAAATGTCACAGACCATATTATTAACTTCAAACTTAACCCACCCCCAGCACATATATGCATACATGCGTTTTCTTGCAACTGGGATATTTTCTTTGATATAATCTTCAAAAAGCATACTAATGCTGCCCTCATGTGGCCACAACTGTCAAGACAATAACCCCCAAAAATAGTATTTGCCTTCCTGTTAAGACATCACAATAACCCTGATGTTCCTTTTCTTTGGTAATCCTTTTCTGACTACTTAGACTCGATTAGAAACACAATAAACCTGTCACAGAGGTGACTCAGGTCTTGGGTACTGTGTTGTCGACAGCTTGCCTATATTCAGCTGCAAATAGGATTTGCATTGAGCTTGACCCAGAGCCAAGCCACACAGGTTGCTTGGGCAGTTGACCAGGTCATTGACCGGAGGTGTTCCTCCATAAAAAGAAAGCCTCTATCTCTCTCTCTCTCTCTCTCTCTCTCTCTCACACACACACACACACACACCCATACATATACAAACAAGCAAAGCCTGAGGTCTTTAAAGGCACAGCAGGCGCGGAAGTGCTGAAAAATCAGAAGAAAAGCTGCTGTGCTTCATAGGGAAGTGGACTGGTGTGGCATGAAAAGTAACTGCTGTCATGGTTGAATGGACAAAGAAAGGAGAAATAGAACTACTTGCAGACCCCCCCCCACACACACACACAAATGCAGCCAAATTAAAAGGATATTCTGAAGTGCAAAAGGTGAACCGATTCAGTACTGTTTGCAGTACGCTGCAGAGCAGGACGTGTGAATATCTGTGCATGTGCATCGTGGTTGCAAAGAATGACATCACTGAAACTGGATGCCTCACTTACACCAATTATACCTGCCATGCCCTCCCTGTCTGCAGAATTCTCTCTCTCTGTCTTTCTGGCAAAGTTTCATGAAATGGACTGATCATCTGTGTCTGTTTGCTTCATAACTGTTTCAACTTCATCTTCAAACATGTCACCGAAATGGAAAATTATATGACTGTAGCATGCTGCCCAGTCTTTATCAAGAGCTCTTGTTGTTTTGTTGTCATCCTCATCCATTCACACTGGAATAACAACTTAAAACGTGCACTACTGATTATTGCAGTTGTTTATAGTGGGGTGCACTTGATTGGAGTCAACCACTGATTAACCCACGCTTTAAAATGATATAGGTTTTATTTTCAGTCATATGGCACGTTATTTATTCATCTCTCGGTTTTTTTTAATTATTATTGTTTGCCTGTTTCCATTCACTTTTAACTGCATACTGAAATTTTTATGAAACTTTCTGGTTTGCCCAGTGCTTCCCTGTCTGTGTTCCACTGTCGTTATTGCTGTTTTGGTTGTTTCCTGTTTTACTCTGATAGCTATATTTCTTTTATGTCTTGCTCTGAGCTGTGCTTCCTGTTTTCTGATTGCATTCACCTATTATTTTGTTCAGTACCTGTTTATTATAAACCATTCAGTTCAGTTCAATCAAAGTATGTCTGATCTTATGGTCCTTGGTTAATCCAATTCAATTTAATTCAGTTTTTTTTTTTTAAATAGCACCAAATCACAACAAACAGTCACCCCAAGGTGCATTATATTGCATGGGAAAGCCCCTAGAATAATTATAGAGAAAACCCAATGAAAAGAAACACTCAGTGCATTATGGGAATCCCGCAGCAGCCTTGGTCTATAGCAGCATAACTAAGGGATGGTTCTGGGTCACCTGATCTATACTCCCTGTGTTCTTATATTCCTCCTGCCTTTTGCCCTTCACCTTCAGCATTACTGTTTGTACCCTTTTGGTATTTGTTTTGGATTTTGAATCAGCCACAAAGCAGGCTTGCTTTTTGTTGCAGCTTCCAGTATCCTGCATTTGGGTCCTTCATGACATTTCATGACACACATTTTGTGCGAGAGGTGCCACAGAATGAAAGATTTTTGGTGTCTAAAGGCAAAAACACCAATCTCTGATACAAAAATCAGCATGCCATGAAAATGAACCACACCTTTAACCTCAGATTTAAATCCAAAATCACAACAAGAGAAAAAAAAAGTAATAATAGACCACTTTTATCAAGTCCAGCGGCAAATTAGCACTTCATATTCATATTTATCACAATACTGCATAATTGTGTTGTTTCTGTACAGTTTTAAACAGATTCTGTGTGCTGCACATTTAAATTTGGTTCCATAGCTTAACCCCTCTAACAGATACAAAATAACATTTCATATTGGTCCTAAATGTCATATGATAATAATTAATTATTATAATTATTATAATATAAATATGATATTGTTTCCTATCGTGAATTTCTTTGCTGGCTCCCAGTAGATGTGCCCCAAGCTACTTAAGAAAAATCCTGGATACCCCCCTGCTGAGAAAATAAACAGAGGAGACTGTACGGCTTTAACGCTCAGCCCTCCTCCTCCTCCTGAAGAGAGTAAGACGACGTCACCGGGCAGCGCAGCCAATCAGAAAGCGATACGCTGTAGCCGGAGGAGAACTCCTGTGTATTCGTGAAGCTGGTGTGCATTCGGCTGTGTGTATGTGTGTGAGTGTGCGTGTGTGCGTGTCTGAATGCGAACAAGTTGATATTCATTTTAATTTTTATTCTCCCCCCCACTCCTCCCTCCTCATGAACACCTTTGAGTTAAACTCCGGAATAGATTCAAGTAGTTAAACATACAGCAAAGGCAGAGTGACTCCGATGAACTCGAGAATAAGTTTGCTGCGCACAGCCTTTGAAAAGAAGCCGCATCTACGCAGTTTAAGGAATCTCGGTGTGTCGGTGTTTTTATCGTCACCAGGGAGAGTCTGTGCAGCTGCTTATTGTTGTGCCTTCTTTTAAAGTCGCTGATGAAGTTGCTGTAACCGTCACGCCGTAGGAGACAGTAAAACGGGGATAAGCCATAAAAAAAATATAAGACACAATGCTGAAGACGCTGACGAAGAAGCTGAGAAGACATTCTCTCAATGAGATCCATCCTTTTCAAGTGAAGGTAAGTTTATGCACACTGTGAAATGGTTGTCATAAAACTCACAGGACAAACAGCTGAGAAGGAAAGTGGCTCGGGTGTGCGCGCAGCGTGGCTTTACTTTTGTCTTGTGACTCGCTTATAAACCTTTATTAACACTGTTTCTCTTTCTCGCACACAGAGCAGCGCTCATTCCCAGCCTTTTTCCCCCTCCTAAGTAGCCATAAAGCCCTATGGACTCCTCCATCAACGCCACCTCTGGTGGTCAAATGAGATCATTTAGACTCGTTTTAAACTGGATCTGGACCACTTTCAGCTTACTGTTGACTCTTAGTGATTGCATCCTGCTTACCATTTATCAGTTATGGTTAATAAACTGTCTGCACAGTTTATCCATCACCTTTGGACACTATTTTAAACATCAGGCCATTACTTTTAGTTATAATTTCATTTAAAAGTTATTCATTATATTGAGCAGCGTCTTTGAACAATGTATCCACATTTGTAGCTTACAATTCCAACTTCCAATACATACCTTTAACTAATAATTTCCATCTGTTTATTCATAATTTTGAGGCAAAGTTCTCCTAGAAGATAGTTTAGGCCTGCTTTGATTTTTCTGTCCATTACTTTTGGACTAATTCTTAAACTGTAATTTATTTCTATTTATCCTCTGTGGTAGGCTGTGTCACTGCTGCGTGTGTGTGTTCTCATTTATATGTTTTGGTGGTGCTCTCAGGCTCATTCATTATCACATTAGAGGGAATTTACTCATCATGGCTGTTAAAGGACTTTGCCAGATGTTTACAAGTAGAGATCTTAAAAATCCACGTTGCCGCCTGCATCATATAAACAAGTTCTCAAAGTGATCATGGTCACTGCTTTGTCATCTAAGAAAGGAAGCAACAAACACTTGTTGGTCTTCTGTGTGTAAGAGAGGCTTGTTGAAATAGCTCTGTGTGTGTGTGTGTGTGGGGGGGGGGGTACAAATTGAAGCTCATTTAGATGTACACAAACAAACATTTAAGTAAAACTCTCCTTGCTGCGAGCTGTAGCTGCCCCCACATCTACATCTTTACTCTCCAATTTTCAAACAGAATCCATGTAAGTGCTCCTCAATTGTTGCTGCCTGCTCGGTTCGCATAATGCCTCTTTTTTGGTGAGTTGAAGGGTGAATTGTATCCTGCACGGGTCACTGACTTGCTCCATCCACAACACTATTGTGCGTCAACCAACTGTATAGTCGCATGGCAGCCATTTTGTGCCAAAGTGCGCCCTGGCAGTGGATATGGGAGAAAGTGTGCCATCCGTATTGTCTGCTTTTGTTTGTGTTTGTTGCTCTGCTCATTGGTGGAATATGTTCTGCTGAATGTGGTGCTGGGAAAAGTGAGTTGTGGGTTGTGACAAGGCTGGTTGCCTTCATGCTAGACTGACACAGGATCTCTCACAGCCTGTGAAAGCCTCTGCACAGCACTCTTAAACCAGTACAATGGTGATTTATAAGGAATTTCTGCTGGAAACAATCAGTATGACCCCTGCTCCACTCCAGGACCAGCACTAATGCAGTGTAATGATTCAAGAAGAGTTGGCCAGTGAATCACTTTTGATTGAAAACTTTCAAAGGATATTTAAGGTTTAGTACAATCTTATTAGGGTCTTAGTTAGTGATAGTAAGTGTACTCATCATGTTAATTATTGAGATCTGAAGTTACAAACATTAAATTTTGTTTATAGCTGTTAAAGAGAGAAAAAATAAGGTGATTTGCATTTTATTCTATGCGCTTTAAGTTGAATTTCTATTATGGTTGATTTTTTTTTTTTTTGTCCTTCATGTAAATTTTAAAAAAAGTTAGCTATAAACACTGTCCTGCTTTTTCTTGGTGACTCAGATAATATTTAGTATTTTATTACTCTGTTATTTAGCTCTAATTACAAGGTGTTTGCACCCATACAGTCTATGGATGAAGTTCACTATGGCCTAGAGACTGGTTGGCAACCATCTGGCAACCTTTGATTGCAAGGGAAAAAGTGTATTCCCTGACCTGATTGTAAGTAGTTACTGGCAATTGCTGTGGAAATCAATTACTAACGTCCTATTCATGCAAGTCTTTGTCAGAGAGCTTGCGGTAACTAGTGGTTGCTATGGGATTCTGCAACCAGTTGGTGAGTGGTTGCTGGAGGTTGCACTGAAGTATACAGTGCCTCACTTGATGCCTCTTTGCAATTGCTTTGGTCGCTTGCAGTTTGCCATGGCCACTAGTAGTTTACATGAAAGACACTAACTTGTCTGCAGAAACTTCCAGGGATCAAACTGGGGTTGTTTTGTTTAAACGAGCGTGTAGTCATTTTGTAGTTCCATTGTGTACCACTACACTATGAAACCACACGAACTACTCATCCCATAATGCATTGCAAATCCCACATTCCACAGTGAATTACTTTAAACTTTCTCTTTAATCCTTTTCATTATCATAGTGTTAATACATTTTGTAGTTTGAGGTGTGTGCCCGTGTGTTTTGTTAAAACAAGGTTAATATTGTAAAGATTTCTGTTTTTTTTACAGGAGAACATACCGTCGTTTCACGGTGTCGTATCTTATCTACTTTGGATGGTCACAACATTGTGGCTCATAATCAAGAACCCTAAGAAGAATGTCCCTGTCCCTGTTAAAAGATGGGAAAATAGGGTCCAGGTTTAAAAACAGGAATTTTTTTTCTGCTCAGGATAGTTAGAATTAACATATGAAGCAACTTTGTAGCAGGTTCTTTTGTACACTTTGTCTCATCCCCTTGCTGGTTTGGCCCTTCACACTCACAAAAAAGTTGTTGTATTGGTTTCAGGTTTGTTTAAAGGAGACTAAAGGTCTCTCAAGGTCCTTAACAGTACTGGAGCTTCCATGGATTAAAACCACTTATAGCTACACTACTGTGAGGAAGCTCCCCAGCTGAGTATGAGCTGAAGAGAAGCAAGCATGTCTGTCCCTATGCTGTGTGTCTTTATGAGAGGGGGAATGGAGTGTGACAGTGTCCATGACAGTGTAGAAGGGCACAGCAAAGCTGATATGTGTGTGAATTGGGTGGTGTGTATTTGTGTGTGTGTGCATGCTGTGACATTGCCATTGATCCAGCTTAGCAAGCTGCTCAGTGATGCAAGGCACTGACAAGGATTTCATTCAACTGTTCTTGACACACAAACACACAACTCTTTGTCTGTGTTTGCATGCGTACACAATAGCAGTTTTTATGCTTTAGTCCTGCAGGCTCACTCTCATTTTGCTTATTTGTCTGAATGAACTTCAGGCAGTCTGGCCTTTCTTGGCTTCACCAGAGCTAATGTAACACTGTGATTTGAACAAAGTGCAAATCAAAATTTATCCTAAATATCTGTAAATCATCAGGTGAAGAAACACACATTTTTCCCATAATTCACTGGTGGAAAAAGTGAAAAAAAGTGCATTTTGGTTAAATTTTCAAGGGCCATATTGTCATAAGTGGATGGTCAAAGCAGCATATAAAAGGTCTGCTTTTTATATACATTGACACCAGGGTCATCCTGTAGCCATGATTTACTGTGTGTCAAAATAACTTTCACTATAGTTACATTTTAACACTTGCAACAGTTGGAAATGACCCATTTGTGCTAGGATTGCACCAGTTGTGAAATTCTGGGCGCCTATCGGTGTTTAAAATATTAATATGACTGATGTGGATAATTTTTCAGTCTTTTTATTTTGGTTGTAGTATGTGAACATGAGTCAGCAGGGCAAATAACATGTTGCTGCATAAATGTCACCCTTTTTTATTTTAAAGTTCTTGAGTCACACTTCAGATCTCTAAAGGTCCTTAAGTACTATACTATTACTGAGCTTCACAGTTAGTTTGGTGGAGTTATCCTCAGTGCAGACTCATGTAACTCTCAGCAGTCCAAGCCCTCACCTCAAACATAATTTGAATACTTGTCATGCAAAGTAGCAGCGGAGCCCTGTTTAGTAGTTGGACAAGATGATGGAAATCACTACGAGTGATTGACCTGAATATGATATTTGAATGTTGTTACTGCAGGGCTACCTCCTACTAATGTGAGAGCAGCAGCGAAGGGCCATTAAGCTTTTTAAATTTTTTTCACACCTGCTTTCAGCTTAATATGCAACCTTCACTATGAATGCAATGCTAATAAGTGTGGTGAAGGGTGTGGCCCCGATTGAACTCCTGATTGGGTTGTGTTTGCATATAGTTCCGTATATCAGTGAGAGAATACAGCTTTTCTTGATGTACTAAAGGTAGGATGACAGGTTAAACTTTCCTTCCAAGCAGAGGTTCCTGGTACTACTTCACCTACTTCCAAAGTGAATGGAGGAGATGATAAAGTCTTACATGTCTTGTAGTCCTTATGTGCAATTTTTAGCAAATGCATTAAGGGAAAAATATCTGAAACCAGCTGGAATTATTTTGGTTTGAAACTGGATGAAAAGAGGTAGGGATATTTTACTCTGTAAGTATCTCTCAATGATATTAAAACCATGATTTTGAACATGGAGTTTAAGAGGTTGATGATACTTGTTTTTACTACTGTCCCGATTTATGAAAGAGCTAAATCAGTGCAACAAAAATGTGCAACTCCAGCTGCCAATTTCTATTAGCCCCCACTTCTTAAGAAGGTCCACCATACCAAAGTATTAGTCACAACTGGTGACAGACTCAGCTGACTGGCAATAGCATATATTTTTTTCTTATTATGCATGCTGATGTGGATGCCTTTGCAGAAATACTGTTTGCAAGGCACCACCCATTCTCGGTGATCCATAGCTGCTCTGGTCCACCTGGCAGTTTGTTTCCATGCATTTTACCTGTGCTGTGACCAGTCAACCATGTGGTATTGACACAGCTTTGATATTCTCTAGAGTTGCAATTCCTCTTATGGAAACTTTAGGCTGGATCAAAAAGTGAGGCAGTCCCCATAAGTTCCCATGTTAAAATGTTCAACTTTAGAGCAGAATTAAACATGTTTACAGCCTGCTACAAAGAACTGCTTTGGTCTCTATAGTTAATTTCCACCATCATAACAACTGTACAGGGGGGAAGTTTTTCAATAACTTACCCTTTTGTATTTTAATCACGTTTAAAATTCATGTTAGTAGGACCTCTTTGATTCACAGGTCAGACTCAGGTTGCTGTAGTTGCTAGCTATCTGCTAGGTTGGTCCTCAAATAATTGAGGTTATGGAACCAGGCCTCTGGACTGTGTGTTGCTGGTGCTTTTTAGAGCATTTTAATGCAGTTACCTCAAAAATTATACATTGCGATTATTGCATGTCTAAGAAGTCAGCACTGGACACTTTGTGAGCCTGTGTGAATTGTAGCATCAGTTTCCTGTTCTTAGTTTGCAAGAGTGGTACATGGTATGGTCTTCTGCTTCATGGTTCGATGCGTTGTTCATTCAGAGGTGCTCTTCTGCTTGCCTTGACGTAATGAGTTTTTATTTGAGTTACTGCATCATTCCTATCAGCTCGAAGCAGTCTGGCCATTCTCTTCTTACCTCAACAAGGCATTTTCACCCAGAGAGCTGCCACTCACTGGGGTTTTTCTCTTTGTTGGGCCATTCTCTATAAACCCTACAGGTGGTTGTGCGGGAAAATCCCAGTAGATTGGAAGTTTTGGAAGTATTCAGACCAGACTGTCTGGTAACCATGCCAGACAGGCTGGAGTCACTTAAATCACCATTCGTCCCCATTCTGATGCTTGGTTTGAACTTCAGCAGGCCATCTACATGTCTACATGCCTACATGCCTAAATGCACTGATTTGCTCCCATATGATTGGCTGATTAGATATATGTATTAATAAGCACTTGAACAGGTGCGCCTAACAAAGTGGCTGGTGAGTGTACACGGTCTATGTTTTTTCCCACATTGTCAAAGCACTGGCATTGAACTTTTCATCTGTAGCTAACACTATACAGTACTGCACTACTCATAAAAATGGTGCCTAATAAAAGAGTTTTTGGCTTTCAGCTAAGGAAAATCACCAGCTCTACATTTCTGCTTATTCGATGGACAAAAACAATTAGAAAATACATAGATTTCTGTCTATATCTATGCAATCCAGGTTTAACCAGAGTATTATGCAAGACTTGAATTCATAATCATGTGCAGACTGTAAGTGAACTACTGCTCACTCTACAGCAGTAGAGAAACCATTACCACCTGCACCTGTTCAGCTGGTGCTACAGTGTGATGGTGAATGTCAGTTAGGGTGAAGCTAATGTTTGCTGTATCTAGCTATGGCAAAGGCATTACTCGTGTCAGACGTGGTTCACTGAAGAATGCATGCAAACTTTTCTCTCTTTTACAGTAATGCCTGATATCAGATAACTGTCACACGCCAGTTTTTTGCTGTCTAGGAAACAGAAGTGAAACTTATTCAAATACTTGTACATGCACCAAAGCTTTGCTTCACACTGCCAGAGCAGATTTTGCATGGCTTATTTTTTTAAAGATCTGTTGATATAAACTTGCTTTACAAGAGAAATTTATCAGATGCTGTAGTAGCTTTTCAGTTCTCAGCTGGAAGCAGTGTGGTTGTGAAGGTCTTGTTCATACTTGAGCTGTTGTTGGTCTGTTAGCTTAGTTCCTTCTGCAGAGAAGACACAAACTTATAATGTCTTATAGTTAGTCCAGCCCTATGGAGCCATAGTCAGTATTTTTTTTTAAGTTTTCAAAAAAGTTTTTGATAGAAGGGGTCTCCAGTCGAGTGCCATTTTTACTTAGAAAGATTTCCAGCTGAGTGAAGTGATACTGGCATCTCTGCTTGATGCTTCCTTGCATACTTTTACACTGGAAAACCCTTTATGAAAGGAAAATTCATGTAAATATTAACAGTGCATTTTTCATTTCATGCCATAACCTGCTAATATGTTTTGATTCTTTAACAAGAGGTTGTTAAACCTACTGCTGAATTCTGAATGTAGATTTATATGATTTTTAAAAAAAAGCTCCAAAAATTAAGATTATAAGCTACATTGAAGTGATTCAAGTCATTTTAAGGTTCACCATAAATTAGTTATGTCCATTATTGTATTACAGCCTTTAGGATTGTCATAAATGTATTTGATTTCAGTCACAGCAAGTCTGAATAAAGGCAGAAGTTATATAAGTGCAGTCACTTTTCCTAAATCCTTAGAAATTCTCCTTCACATTTTTCCTTGACATCATGATGTTTTCCACTGAGATCAAAGTAAAATTATTAGAACAGTGAACCTTTTTTGACTGCAAAAGGGGTCAAGAGACTGTTCTACTTTTAGATTTTGATCATAGTAAAATATCTTTCTGTACATCACAGCACAGTCATAAACCATGATTTTCCTGGTTTCAGTCACCTTGAACCACCACAGCCACAGGCTTTCTTATACACACGGAGTTTCTCTTGTGGTTGTCATCAAGGGAGGACTTCCCATCATATGTCCTTAGCAATTAGCAATTAGTATGCATTAGCAGATTGCTATTATTTTTATGGGCAAAATTGACTTTCCTGTAAGAAAAACTAAAGCACACACCTTCTTTCTGCATAGCCAAAAACCTGTGCAAATGGACACCGATGCAGCTCAAGACATTTGCCCTACACATGGGAGCAGTGATCCATTAACTACAGTCTCTGAGATGATCCTTAAGGAGAAGGAAAGGCCACATCATTACTTGTGCTTATTTTTGCATTTCTTTGTTGGACTGACCACGATCCGTCTGTGGAGAAACTTTCAGACTTCCAAAAGAAGCTGCTAACTTTGCATGGCTAGATATGTTGGAAAATGGTAATCACAGTGGTGATCTCACTGTGAGTAAAAACAGATTTATACACCTCAGACTAAATTCATGTCTGTTCTGTGTACAGCTAAGAGGTTTATAACCCACCACCAGCACCACTTCACTCCGTGTATCCTGGAGCAGTAGCATTAACAGGATTGCAGTTGCTTTATGGATGCTGCCCAACACTAACTCACTACAGTATACAGTGGAGCTGAAATCCCGAGCCAACCACTTGCCAAAACACATTTCTTCCTCACAGTTATTCCTCGATGTCTTTTTCCTATGGAGTTCATGAAGTGAATCTGTTTGACCTGAGACTCCCACAGTCAAGGGATTTTGTCTTGTAAACTGGCTCTGGGCCTGTTCATTGAGAATCCTTCCCATGGCTCATGCACCAGTGAAAAGTAAGAAGGCTGCACTCATGCCTTTTCTGACTTGGGAGATGCCCTTTGCTACAATTTTAGATGACTTGACTGTAATGGAAGTTTATATTTTGTTCCCAAAATGTTCCTCATGAAGGTAGGGTAACATTCTCTGAATGTATTCCGAATCCGTTTGGTGATAACCTTTTTTAAATGTTTAGCGGTAACATTGTAAGAACATTTTGACCCGGCGTTCCTAAATGTGGCAGGTTTTTTGAAATGAACGGCGCCTGTCCCAGTTCACTTTGGGCGAGTGCAGCTTCCAGTTAGGCAGCATTCAACAGGAATCTTTTGAGCTGTGTTCCACCTGCAGGTGGTGCGAGCTTTAAAAAAAGCAGCGATTTTTTTCTCTGCGCATTTTTGGCAACATCAATACTCCAGCTACCAGGAAATGTACCTGCAACATTAGCAGACCGTCCCTAGTTGATCTGAAGATGTTTTAATTGAGTGTATACAGAGTATTTGTTGCTTCAGATAATTTTTTAAGAGGGTTAAAAGTTTAATTAATACTTTCTGATGTTGGTGGGGTAACAGATTATTGCCTGTCCTTTTTAAGCATGGCCACGTCATTCTGTCTGTGCTTAAAATCTTAAACTCTTGGTTAGATTGCCATTAAGTTTGGTGATTGCATTCATGGTCTTCAGTTGATGTTAGTGTTTCCTCTAGTGCCATCAGACCAAAATATCACTTCTAATGTGCTTGGCCTTTCTGTGTGGAGTTTGCATATTCTGTTAAAACCCATTTAAATTTCCTCTGGGTACTCCGGCTTCATTCCACAGTCCTGGTACATGCGTGTTAGGTCAGCTGGTGATTCTGGACTGGCTGAATGACTTGAGTGGTCACCCGTCTCTCTGTGTTAGCCCTGTCTGTGGTGCATGGCCGGTTTACCTGCATACAACTAAAACCTGCTCAGACGTGATTATTTGATGGGTTTTTTCATCAGACTTTTGTCCAGTTGAATGGTACAAACAACTAAAGTACATAAATGCTGCATCATATGAAAGTCACCAATGCTTACAGGCACGTAAATGACCAATCAGAAGGAGGTAACGCGTTATTAGATGGTCACAAAGTTTTTCGTCTCGTTCTAAAATATGATTTATAAGTTGTCATTGCTTTCCACGGCCCATTGGTTTTTACAGCAACTATTAAAACAGCTTGACTGTGTGATTTAGATACTGTCCTGCTTTGTGAATGACAAAAATCATTAAACTAGCAAAATAAAGTGAGGAAAGACTGTTTGCAGTGTTACATCATCCAGCTTGCTTAGCCTTCCTTGGGCTATGCTGATATGGCACGTTGGACTGTGTGACATGTTTTCAGTCAGTTTAGCCTACACTGGTCTGTAGCAATTTCAGGAAACTACATTTATGAGTAACAGGAGTTTCTGTCATCCAAAACTCCTGTTACTCATTACTGTTGATATAACATGTGAATAAAGCGATGTGAAGGACTGTGATGTTGTTGCATAACAGCATACATTGGAATTTCTCATTTAATATGAATTGAGTACTGTTATCCCTGTATTTGTCTTTGAAGCCCTGGCTCATTCCCCCACTTTTCCTCTTTCTGGAGGCCTTTTTTTTGAAGCCCTTCAGAAAGAGGAGGAGGTGCGTATGTGTGTGTGTGTGTGTGTGTGTGTATGCGTGTTACACACTAGAAGGGAGGACACTATGTATGTTTGCGTGGATGTATGAGTGTCAGCGTACACACACGCTCAAGCACAGATGGCAGCTGCTCAGCGAAGCCTCGGAGTGGTAATTACTGAGTGTGAGGCGCATTACTTAACTGTTAGCTTTGTAGTCTGCAGGGTATCTGTATTGTTGCTGCTGTAGAGGAGGGACTGATTTTTAAAGAGACAGGCTGGTTTAGGTTCAGTGTTTTTCTGCACAATACCTTTGGTGTATTTACCGAAGCCCTGCAAAACTTTACCTTCATACTATGAATATTTTCTCAGAGACCTGCTCTCGAAGTGTATGGGAGCGTGTTGAAATTTGGTGCTTTTTTAATTTGGGTTATTGCCATCAAAACATATGTATAGGACACATGAAAACTCGTGAAATGTTCAGGGCTGAAAAACACATTTAAGCTCTGTTAAAACTGCAACAAAATCAATTTTAAACCCGCTCCAAGAGTCACCATCTAAAGCAAAATCTTCCTTCTCTTCAGCTTGAAACAGAAGGACCCTGTTGTTGGTCCATTATATATTATATGCAGGTTGCAGATTAGAGGCCTGTAAGGTAACACTTTACACTAATCAGAATTAGGAATCACCAAAGATGTTTAATTTTTATTTTTATTTATGTGATGTTTACTGCATTTAAATACTTAATGAACTTTATACTGTTCATACTGAAAACATTCCTCACAGTTTAACAACTTACAGAAGAGTAATGATGAAAAATAGCTTCCACAGTGGGGGATATAAGGGGTTAATTTAGCACTGCGTGTTTGACCTACAGTACAAGCTGATGCTTTTTCCAGATTTCCTACCATGGCAGCGGAGAGGGAGGGGAGAGCGATGACTCAGAAGGGGAGAACCAGGAGCTTGCACAGATTGACAGAGGTATGTTCCCACTGCCAAGCAAATCACGTTGAATAGATGATGCTTCTCTGGGAAACCAAAATAAACAGTTTTTAATTGCCTAAGAAATACTGTAAAGGTTAAAAGAGGATGCTGAAAAACCCATTCATGCTTATATTTCTAGTTGGCTGTAACATACTGCCAACAGGAAACTTGAACAGTACTTTAGTTTAATCAACTTCAGCTACTCCTGAAAGTGGCTGTGAGGTCATTATAATAGCATGCAGTTAGTTTTAGGACTGATTTAAAACATTTTAATGCCCTTTTTAATGCACCTGCATAGTCTGGGATCTCATAATCTCTTGGGTGATTCCAATTTTTTTTTCCCCTAGGCGTGACCTGCAGATACCAAACAATAACTGACAGTATACACAAACAAATTCAACTTTTCTTCAATGCAAAAATATCATTTTCATTAGAAAATAAAATATTAACCTTCACAATTTCAAATTTACAATTTGCACTAAGTTGCAGGATTTGCTCTCTCTGCTACAGGAAGGAGGTACAGATAGTTAAATGAAAATGAGTTGCGTAAACCACCTTTATCTGACATATTTGACCTTACCAAACAAAAAAGTAGGTGCATCAGATTTGCATTAAAAAAATTTGCATCCTTTTTCAATATGTTTATAACTTCACCAGATAACAAGACATGGATACGCTCTCTTTTCCTTTTCTTTATGCGTGAAATGGACCGGCTTGTATTTGGACATACATGAGGCCGGTAGCTGGTCTGGCCCGAGAACGCTGAAAATCAAGCGACTCCGGTCCGTGGCCGGAGTTGATTGGTGCATCTCTGCTAATAAACTATGAACCAGCTCAACCTCTCAGGCCATCAGGTGAAACTACTTAAACTGGAATAACTTACTGACTCATATTAGGTGTTTAACACCAGACTAAAACATTCCTCTTTGTGGGGTGGCTCTGGCTCAGGAGGTAGAGCAGATCACCCACCAATCGGAAGGTTGGCGGTTTGATACCTGACTGTGCTGGGCTGCATGCCAAAGTATCCTTGGGCAAGATACTGAACCCCAATTTGCTCTCCGGCACAAGCGCTGGAGTGTGAATGTTAGACAGTAAAAAAGCACTTAGCTTCACGTGGAAGTGCTTGGGTAAATGTAAATGTGTTGTATAAGCACTTTGAGTACTCAGACAGAATAGAAAATTGCTATATATAAGAAGTAGTCCATTTACCATCTTTGGCCATACACTAATTGATTTCTTGATCTTAATGATAATTTTAGCTAATTTCTGCTTATTTTAACCATTAATATTTATTTGTAGGTTTTAATATTTTCACTGGACTGCTATTGATCATACTTCTCTCTTTTTTTTTTGGTTTGAACCTTCTGAAGGCTGGGATGATGACTTAACTCTCACTAAGGAAGTTCCTGGTGACTAATTTAATAGTCCTTTATACGAGAGAAAGAAAAATCCGAGGAATGACTAGTTTAAAAGTGGGGAAAAGTTGGTTTTCTGATTCGTTGTAAAACAATCTTTTACCAATGTGTATAGTTTTGCAGATCCCCACAAAAAGTGCAGCGAAATTACATACATTAATTGACTAGTGTGTCTGTTACCAGCTAGTGAGGGCAGCAGTGTTTAGTCAATAATTGTGCACATCCCTAGACCGCAGAGGGTTAACTTATGGTTTGTTTCATTTTTACTGTCTACTGCTTGATATTAAATTACCTTCTTAAATGTTTATTTATTTGATTTATTTGACTTTTTTTGTCCTGTCTTATTGTTACCTGTTTGTTCTTTGAAAGCTTTGCTTTGACATTTCCTGCATA
The DNA here is from genome assembly GCA_024447675.2 of Pterophyllum scalare. Lineage (NCBI taxonomy): Eukaryota > Metazoa > Chordata > Actinopteri > Cichliformes > Cichlidae > Pterophyllum > Pterophyllum scalare. Next base: position 90,680 of record JAMQGT020000173.1, read on the forward strand.
ACAACTTCTCTAGAGAGACGGAGAAATTGTGCCCTCACCCCTCTGGCCACCAGTCAGCAACACAACCAGGGTCCCCTCTCTCCGGCCCGGCTGCGGCGCCTCCGCCTCCTTTTAGATGCCAATCTGGATCGTCACTCTTCAGAGGAAGAACTTGAGCGAATCAGCTGCGGTGATAACAGGAAGTGGGTGTCTTCACTCCCCCAGCGCCACAGTGATCACCACAGCAGCGCCTCCAGTGACGAGGAGGTGCGAGACCTCTGCGGCTGCAGGTCGCCGGCCGCCCCCACCAGGCCACTCGGGGAGCCTGGCGCCTGTCTGGCTGCCTCCCCCAGCCCCGTACTCTTCAGCTCCAGCCCACCACGTAGCCTCAAGCCACCCCCCATGCGATTTCAGCTGCAAGTGGTGCAGCCGGTTGCACGACCCATCATCTTGACCCACTTTGACCAATCAGCACCTTATAGAAAGTATCGGCACAGCTACGGGGGGGAGCCAGGAAGACCCAGTCTGGATTTGGAGAAAATGCAACAGGTCTGTGAGTTAATGCAGGTTCTGCATTTAGTGTAGTATATACTTTTGTTTATTATATGGCCACAATTAACAAGAAATGCCTAGATTTCTGTCAATTAGCACAAAACTAGTATTGATAGGCCCTGGAGTTATTGGTTTTGCTGTCTGTGTTGGAGAAAGTGTCATGCATTTTTACTGTTCCCTGCCCATAACAGGGATCTCTCTTTCGAGGCAACTTGTGAGGGACAGAGGCAGCTGCCTCTTGTGCATGCTGCAGCATTGTGTGGCACACTTGGAGAAACAGAATTAAACATTCAAATGTGTGTCCATACCTCACTTTAGAGGGTCATTGCATTAAGTGCAACAAGTCTTCAGTGTATAAGGGGAGAAATCCAAACAAAACTGCATCACATGCATGAGATCAAATGCAGTGTTTCTGTCTGCCTAGCTCATAGTTCACCTGTTGCTCCTGCAGGAACATATATTGTGTCACTTCAGATTATGTTTTCCCCTGTGCGAAATTAACATTCTAGCAAAAGAGGCAGGATAAACTGCCTTACTGCCTCCTTTTGTTTTTTGCTGTACTTCCATCATATTCATCAAAATCTGCAAAGCTTATAAATTGTTTTTACTTGCAATTTTCCCTGATGAGTGTGGCTAATCTTCATTTTGCTATAATAAAAAACCTTCCCGGCATATGCGCATGCTTAGAATCCACTTAAAATGTGGGACATTCTCTCAAGATGTGGGACATGGGACAAAACACTGTGCAGTCCCACACAAAGATGGACAGCTTGCCACCCTGCATAAAAGTAGCATCCCAGATTGCATAACAATATTAATCCCTACTTATAAGTAATGCATTAACATGTAACCATCATTTTGTTCTTGTAAATGGTTTGGGTGGAGCTGATTTGGATACTTTTGGGTAGTTTAAGGAATGACAGTGCATTATGATTTATATGTTTAATATACTGCTAAAATATAAATACATGTAGATGGGTAATTTGTTTAAATCTTCCTTCTAGATGTTACCAGAGTAAAAATACTAAGTGAAGTACCTCCAAATTATGCTTCAATACAGCACTGTATGCACATTTGCTTAATGGCTGTACAGTTTAGTCCCTAGGGCACTTTGTAACTGATTAATAATAATCAATTTTTGATTGTTATCAGTCCCTGTTGCAGTAATTGTCTCTCAGATCACAGACAGATCTCTCAGTAGGATGTTTAACTTGAAGCTTGGAATGCCATAATTTTGGATAATCAGTGAGTTTATGTGGGGATGTCGTATTAGGAGCCAGATTTTCTTCCCTCAAATATTTGGATGCATTCACAGAATGTCTTTTCATGTCCAAATACCCATTTCACTGTATGCTGAAATAGATTCTCTGCACTCTTACTTTAATTCTGACACTATAGCAATATGTGCACCAAACAGCAGATGAGCCTTAACCTCACCCCCCACCCCCCTGAGCAAATCAAATGGTGATCTTGGGTTGGTCCAAAAATACAATCATGACTACCCTTCAAACACACATGCACAGAAGCAAACAAAGTCCTCCCTTTCCATAGCCGGACGCTTGCCTCCACGGTGGTCTGGCTGGAGAGGGATGAAGAAGAGGGAGGCTTGGACGGCAGATGTCCGCCCTCGTTTCTCACAAAGGCTGGCGAGCGAGGGGAAACGATGGAGGGGTGGAGGCAGAAGGAGAGGATTAAATAAACAACAGAATAAAACGACAGCCACTAATGAGTCACGGCGAAGCTGGTCCGCTAATCATTAAAATCCAATAGACTTGTTGGCCCACACTGTGGATGGGTGTGTGTGTGTGTGTGTGTTTGTGTGTGTGCCTGTGCGTGTGTTTGCAGAGAGAGAAACTGCAGGTTTCAGGGGTCCATATGTCCATGGGTTTTTTAGAATGTAAGAACAGATGATGAGAGACAGTGGGCAGCTTCAAGAGGGGTGAAGTGTAAAAAGAGAAGTAGTGCCTGTATGTATATGTGTGTGTGCATCCATCATCCTGCCTGCCTTCCTGTCTGTCTGTCTGTTTGTGTCTGCATGTGTACATCCTCCTGTCTGTATCACTGTGTGTGTGTCTGTGTGTATGAGTGTGTGTGCAAGCTCAGTGAAGTGGAATGGGAGGTGCTGCAGGGAATACAAAAGGGGGCCTACGGAGGTAGCCAGCAGACACAGCAAGCCTCCCATTAACCCTTTAACTGGACATCTCCCAGTCATGAAATCAGCCTCAACTGCTGCACCTCTTCTGGAGTTGGATGTAAAATCAATACCACGTGTGCACTTATTGGTGTTTATACAGGAAACAGTTAACTTGTAATCCCATAGAGCTTACTTTTGATATTACCACACAAACCTATATTAAATGTGTGTAGCAAAGATATATATACACATATAGGTTCAGGATATGCAGCCACCTTATGCATAAGAGGAGCCTGGCCTTGTAATGTTTGTCTGTGGAGGGAGAGGTCTATAGTAGGAATGTTCTAGGTTTTAAGATGGCCAAAAAACTTCACTTCATATTTGGTCTGAACACACTACAAGAATGTCATGGTCTGATATTCAGCGGAGGACCTTGCCCACGCATGTGTAGTCCAACCGTTTCTCTTTTTCTGTGAACATAAAGTCGCCAGCCTCCGTTATGTTTGTCATTCTCTGGTTTTTATTCTGTTTGTAATACCAAAAGCAGTTTGGTGCAAACAGCATTTTATGTGCAAGTGATTAATTAAAGAGCACGGGCCACAAAGACTGAGCTCTATAGAAGACGACCATGCCAACGCACGGCTTTATAAGTCTAATGCCTTTGCTCGTGCACACAGTTTCAGTCACGAGTTTTATGCGTCTGGCCCCCGGAGAGCAAGAAAGATGAAGGAGATGGGGTTCTTGTTAAAAATGCAATTTAAAGGTGTCAAAGATGGGAATTTTGTGTGGAAGGTGGAGGGAACACCTGAAACATATTCTTAACATTTTTGGGATTATGTCTTAAAACCATACAAATGGACGTACAAGCAAACATTTTCAGGGCCAAGAAATAGAAGCATAACAAAGAAGCTTATTTTCAGTTAGATTGACTCATAGTCTATTCTTTTTCATTTTGAAGAGACAGCTATAAAAAAAAGAGAGCCATAACTCTACACATGCAGAGAGTGGGTGGGCTCGCACAGCTTTATTTTACAGGGAGATATTTGTACACCAAATCTGAATACAACGAAGGAGCGACAGAGGAAAATATGACTTTTTCTTCAGTTCATGATCGTAACATAATGAGGCCTCACAGATTTGATTCGCTGCAAAGTAAATCTCAATAAATTCAATTTTAGTTTAACTTGAGGAATTTTTTGTTTTAATTGGCCAAGAAATATCTATCTAGTTAGCTAAATAATTTCATATGAATTAAATGTTGCATATTCATTTTTTCATATTAACAATCCATTGAAATTTGGCTTACATCCACCAAGGTCTTCAAGGTCAACTTAATGATTTATTGGTCAAAAATTGACAAAAAGCCTTATAATGTAGAAACTATTATTCTATATTTCTTACTTGTGTATTGTCAACATGTAGAAATTACTGTATAAAGATTTAAAATATCATGTCACATTTGACCTCTGACAGTTCCTTCAAGGTCAACAGATTGATCTGAAGGTCAAAGTGATTAATAATGGTATATGGAGCTATCTAACTATGTGTCTTATTGCCATTGTTTGTATTGACAACATATAAGCATGCAGGGAATGACGTATGGGGATTCTAAATACCAGACCTCTGACCTCTTTTTCAAGGTCAAATAAGGTCAAACTTTCATCTTTAAAACTATGCTTAAAATTCTGCTGCCTTTGTTTGTATTGCCAACAATTAGGACATGATACCAGTATATGCGGATTCTAACTATCGCATTATAGTTTGCATTCAAATATCACGTCATATTTGACCTCTGACGTCACTTGTTCACATCTGCTTTTCTTTCAAGGTGCCTCCGAAAGTGCTCTGTCTTTTAAAAAAAGTACCGTCAAAATTGATACTTCAATCTTAAATGTGACCAATCTGTCTTTGGCTATGTACCACAGGCTTTTAAGGTGGCTGTAATTAAACCACTACTTAAAAAGCTATCGCTTGACTTAGTTATTCTTAGTTAATTATAGGCCAATCTCAAACCTTCCTTTTTATTCTCAAAAATTCTTAAAGAGTAGTTGTAAAACAGCTAACTGATCATCTGCAGAGGAACGGTTTATTTGTTTCAGTCAGGTTTCAGAATCATCACAGTACAGAAACAGCATCAGTGAAGGTTACAAATGATCTTCTTACAGCCTCTGACAGTGGACTCATCTCTGTGCTTGTCCTGTTGGACCTCAGTACAGCTTTTGATACTGTTGATATAACATTTTATTACAGAGATTAGAGCATGCCATAGGTATTAAAAGTACTGCACTGCAGTGGTTTGAATCATATTTATCTAATAGACTCCAGTTTGTTCATGTAAATGGGGCATCTTCTTCGCACACTAAGGTTAATTATGGAGTTCCACAGGGTTCTGTGCTAGGACCAATTTTATTTACATTATACATGCTCACACCAATTAGTTAAACTGCAGGAATGTCTTAAAGACATAAAGGCCTGGATGTATATAGCTCTTATATTGTGTAGATAATATTCTTGGTCAAATAGCATTTATATTTTGTATATTAGTGTTAATTGCTGCTGTTGCAACAAAGCAATTTCCTGCAAGGGATCAATAAAGTTCTATTCTATTCTATTCTATTCTATTCTATTCTATTCTATTCTATTCTATTCTATTCTATTACCTCTAATTTCCTGCTCCTAAATTCAGATAAAACTGAAGTTTTTCTGCCCCTCAAATCTTAGAAATGTGGTGTCGAACCAGATACTTACTCTGGGCAGATTACCTTGGCCTCCAGTAACACTGTGAGGAATCTTGGAGTCATTTTTGACCAGGACATGTCCTTCAATTCAATTCAGAATGGGAGGCAGAGCCTTCAGCTTTCAGGCCCCTCTTCTGTGGAACCAGCTCCCAGCTTGGATTCGGGAGACAGACACTCTCTCTATTTTTAAGATTAGGCCTGAAACTTTCCTTTATGATAAAGCTTATAGTTAGGGCTGGATCAGGTGACCTTGAACCCTCCCTTAGTTATGCTGCAATAGGCCAAGGCTGCTGGGGGTTCCCTTGATGCACTTAGTGTTTCTTCTTTATTCACCTCTTTTTACTTCACTCTGCTATTAATCACTGGTTATTATTAATCTCTGGCTCTCTTCCACAGCATGTCTTTTGTCCTGTCTCCCTCCCCTCAGCCCCAACTAGTCACGGCAGATAACTGCCACTCCCTGAGCCTGGTTCTGCTGGAGGTTTCTTCCTGTTAAAAAGGAGTTTTTCCTTCCCACTGTCGCTAAATGCTTGCTCATTTTGACTGCTGGGTTTTCTCCGTAATTATTGTAGGGTCTTTACCTTACAATATAAAGCACCTGGACCCGACTGTAGTGATTTGGCACTATATAAATCAAATTTAATTGAATTGAAATTGAATTGAAAGAGAATGAGCTGCCCAGTTAGATAGAAATATACTGTAGTATAATATTATTATATTTGTCTCTCAACTTTTTCCACTTCTTTGCACATTCCCTCATGTCCATTCCCATAGTTTCTGCGGTCTCTCTCTAAGAATTTGCTAAAATCTTTGAGTCCTTATATTGAGGTGATGATTATTCTTGTCTCAGTGATCCATTCAAAGACTGCTGCAAAAAAGTAGCCAGAAATGCACCAAAGGAATCTGTGGTACTGAACAGGTCAATCACTATAGTTGCGGGCTTTGTTGATGTGACAGGTACATTTTACATCATAGGTTTTCAGAGGGGTTTGCGGGTTTTACACAGACGTATAAGTCCCATATAAGGCTGAGCCCAAACTCCCTTCTGGAGGAAGCTAATGTCAGCTGCTTGTATTCACAATCTTATTGCTTTAATCACTACCCCTAACTTGTGGCCATAAGTGAGGTATGAACAGTAAATTGACAGGTTCACGGTCACACTCTGATCTCTATTCACCACAACAGGCTGGTACTAAACCCGTCTATGAGTCTCAAACCCCACTCTTCCGCAGCTGGTGAACAAGCACCAAGATGCTTAAATTCCTCTTTGGCCCAACGCGGGAATTCCACTTTCTTCCAGTGCCATCCATTATAAGAGTGCAGGATTAGGGTACTTCTGCACTGGATTCGCTTTTCAGAACCAGGAATCTACATTCATCTTAACTACACAGTCCATGCACGTAAACAGTGGTTATAGCTTTCACCAAGGATTAGCCTAGATAAGGCAAGGCTATTTTGGTAGCATGAAGAAGTTGTGTACACATGTTGCTGAATAAACAATAGAGTGAATGATAAAAATCCTCTTTTTCTACAGCTTGTTGGCAAGCTATGACCAGTTTAAGGTGACGGTGGCGTGGAGGGGTGGATGAGCTTATCGCTTTGAATTTCTCTGAGATGGGTTCTTTGAAAGTTTGCATGAGGCTAGCTCGAACATGTAGCATCTAAAATAAACATTGGCTTTGGTTTGTTTTTAAATCCTTGTTCAAGCAGCTCGCACCCAAATAGACTGCAAGGAGAAAAAAAAAAGAAAGAAAGATGAGGGCTGGCAGGAGTTGAGCATGAGGGCAAGCGCACACTGACTCTCTCTCCCACATCACAGCAGCAGTTTTGTATTTCCATTCTTTCCTGTGCTCCCTTCCCCCTTGGAAGCTACCTCCGCGACTCGAGACAATTCGATGATTGTGTGGTCCCTCCACCCCCACTGTGTATTTTTTGTTGTTTTTTTGTTTTTTTTTAAGCTGCGTGGTCATGGAGGGGAGTGGGAGACAGGATGTTGCATAAGCTTCATTGACCAACTGTTTATAGTTGAGTGAGACAGCTGGATTTGCTGACTTCCTTGATCATCCCGATTTAAACATTAAATGACAGCTGTATTGGTGTTTGCCTGACAACATAAATGTTTTTGATATGGCCGATTATAGAAATATGCTTACATACACCGACAGAAGCTTTACACAATCATTTTCTATAATAACAAGTTCAGTCTGCAAGACAAAAGTGTGGAGTTTTTACTCTTCTGTGATGGGAAGAGTAAAAACTTTAATGAGGTTTTAATGCTGAGAGAAAGTCACTGTGTTTACTTCCTGTCTTCACAGAAGATGCTGCTGAAAAAGAACTGCGGAGGGAAAACGCGCACTATAAAGATTCGGGTGAGTTTGTTTTCATTCCCACAAAAATACCCAGCCAGCAGGGAACGCTCCCACATTAGCAAAGTTTTGAATGATGTTTATTACTGCAAATAGTATTCCTGTAAGTTTGAAAGCTCAGGCGTTATGACTGCAATGCTCGGGATGTTATGAGAACACTGTTGGGGTGAAGGTTATGAAATGCTCTTTTATGAAACAGTCCTACTGTTGATAGCAATAAGAATTTCTCAACACAACCATCTGGTGACATTTTCAGGATGTTACTGAGGCCTGAGATGACAAAATGATCATATGATGTTCCTCTAATGCAAATTGTTAGCAAAAGTAGTTGTTTTGACCTCAATTTTTAAAGGTTATTGGTTTAATGGACTATAAAATGTTTTTTAAGCATTCCCATGCCAGTCCGTCTGTCTTTAAACCCCTAAAATGTGCAGTACTGTTCAAAAGGCTTTAGTCACCCCTCATTTATTTATTTTTTCTTACAGATTTTCTTGTAATTTTTTAAAGTGGTCTTGGTTTCTGAAAGTCTTTCAAACAAAAAAAAAAAACTGACCATTTTCAGAGGAATGTTTGTTTGCTGAGCCACTTAACACTGACTTTATTCAAAAATTAAAAAGGCTCCTAACTCAAAGAACGAGCTAGTGTCTACACATAACAGACAACTTAGCAAAGAGACTATTTTAAATTTTACAGTATCTTTGGGTATTTTGTTACTAGCAGCCAGTCACAAATTTTTTAATCAGATCTATGCAAAGATAACAGCTCAACAGGCATAAAATTGTATTTTTGCACCAATAAGGTGATTCCCAAAGAGCTATTAGCTGAAAACATGACATGTCTCATTTTGGTGTCTGGTGTGTCCTCAAAAAATATGAGGAAACTGGACAAGTGGAGGAAAAAAGAAGAAGTCGCAGGCTTGAAGAACTCTCTGTAGCAGATAAACGGTATTTGAAAGTCATGGCCTTCATCAGAAATGGTCTCAGTGGAAGGGTAGCTGTCAAGAAGCTATTCTTAAGGAGGGGAAATGGGGAGAAAAGGCAAGAACTGGACTAAAAAAATTAAAAGTGAAAACTCAAAATCACGTTATCATAGAATGATACAAAAAACATCCAGAGTCAGCACAGTTAAAGCCATAGATTCGCTTTGCAGTTTATCATAGCTCTCCCACTGCAGACAGCCCATCTACACACTTAATGGCTGATTAAAGCAATGTGACAACTGCTAACAGAGTTCACTTTTCTCTCACACCGAGACTCACTGACTGCAGCAAAACCTAGGCTGACTTTATTCTTAGTCTAATTGCTTTTTTGTCTTCTCCTTTCTTCTTTCGTATGAGCTAACACTAGCTGCACATTGACGCAGAGCTGTCTCTTCAGTTTGTTGCTGGCCTTGAGTCACTGCAGTTAGTTGTCCTATTTTTACTTCATGATATTTTGTGAACAAACTGAGTTCCCCTTGTATCAATATGACCCTGTGTTCATACTGGTTTAGCCTTATTGGAAAATCACATTAAGAAAATAAATAAAAGATGATTATTTATTTTGTTAGCATTATTTGTTTCTTTGCAGCATTAACCGTTTCAGGAATTCTTTCGGCTGTGATAATTGTGCTAAAGGTCAAGGTCATCAATTTTGGAAATTTTGCCAAAAATCACTACTCCTCCTATAGTATAATCATATTTTAGTGAACTAGATTAATTTTTCCTTGATATGAATGTTTGTGAGCCTCTTTGACAGTAAAGCCACCAATGACAACAAAACTTATAACTTTCTTTCTGTACTCAACACACAACAGTAACATGCGAGTTGTGATGGATCACGAGCCAGTTGAGCTACTACATAATTGATGTTCTGGTTAATTTGGTGATTTAGTTTAAAATTGAGAAGATGCCATCCATCCATCCATCCATCCATCCATCCATCCATTCATCCATCCATTCATCCATGGCTGCTTGTCAGCAGAGAAGCCCAGACGTCGCTCTCCTCAAGCTCATCCCAGGCCAGCCAAGAGATGTAATCTCTCCAGCGTGTCCTGGGTCTACCTCAGGGCCTTCTCCATGTGGGACATGCCCAGAACACCTCATCTAGGAGGCACCCAGGAGGCATCCTGGTCAGGTGCCCAAACCACCTCAACTGGCTCCTTTTGAAGTGGAGGAGTAGCAGCCCTAAGTCACTCCTGAATGACTGAACTCCTCACCCTATCTCTAAGGGAGAGGCCAGCCACCCTTCAGAGGAAGCTCATTTCCACTGCTGAGAACATGTGTTGGGCGGGAGTCAAAGGCGGAGGCCCTGGAGGTCTTATCCCCAGCTACTGAGGCTGGATATTGAGACTTACATAAAAAAAAAAAAAGGCTAAATGTTATCCTTCATTTTCTGACCTATTTTTGATCCTGAATCTCATCAGTAGCAGCTGTTAATGGTGAATCAACTTCATCTGGCAAATTATCTGAAAAAAATGCAATGAAAACGCCAAGAAGGAAATACTTCTTAGGCTCACGTAATTATCACAGCTGTAATTATAGTTTTGGGCGAGCCACAGTAGACTTTCAGATTTCCAAAAGGGCTGCAGCAGTCTTTAGAAAAGGGCTGGTATATGGTATAAGATAAATAAGGATTGTTTTGAACTGTGAATAGAGTCTAAGAAAAACATGGAGCTGGAAATGAGCAAAAGTAGGTACCTGTAGTTAAAGCAGCTTCTTCATTTTTTTAACTTATTTTTTTAATGCATCAATATTCAATGTGTCCCTGATTTCTCTGCAAGTTTGAAGAATAAATTAATTTAAATCAATTTAAACACAACTTTGTGTGCAGGGCCTTTCCTTATATATTGGCTGATGGGCAGTCCAGATCAGGGTATCCATTACAGCCACGATAAGGTTGCAAGGTTGCTCAGCCCCCATGAACAGACTGGCCTGCCTTATTGCCAGCACCTTGATCTCCATCCAACTGCATACTGGGACAGCATCTGGCTGCAGCATTTGTTCCCATGCCCCACTAGCTACTGAGCTACAGAGACTGTGGAAAATCTGATATCGCCATCAAATTCCTTTTGGAAACACCATTTACTGCAGCGATACCTTAGCCTAAGAAGGAAAAATGTCCTCTTTTTCAGGTTTGTTTGATCTCTTGATTTCACTCAACAGCCTTTATTAGCTGAGCTTTCCGCTCATCCCATTAGTGCGCATTTACTGAATAGCTCTGTAAATACAACAGGATTTTCCCAAAGAAGTCCAAACGCAACAGCCAATAATTAATCATCAGCGCTGCGACTGTGTACGGGGTGATTTTTGTTTGGAAAGACGGCGTGCTGGAGAGTCGACTGGAACAAGCCTCGGCGTCTTGGCATGGAGCGGAGCGCTCCAGAAGGAGGCACAGTGTGGTGAGAAAAGTGACGTTATTATCACGTCGTGTGGGATAGTGTCAGTGGAACCTTATCACACACTTGTTTGTGAACGCACACACTAACTGTAACAGCACTGAGTATACTTCAGTCCTCCATGATGATGAGTAGAAATGTGAAAAAAACTGAGGTGGCAATGAGAGATGAAGCTGAGGAGGAGGAGGTAGAGTGTGTGCGGTTCCCTTGTGGTGCATTTCCAGGGATGGAGTCATTTTCCATTTATAGCCTGGCCGGCTGCTATCTGTTTAGTTCCACTGATACACGGAGATATTGCTCATTATCCCGTGTTCTCGCCGTTGAAGCTGGTAGTGTTGCTGATGTCCCTGTCAGTGACGTCTGTGGGCACTGCGTTTGTTCCAGTTCAGAGATGAGTGCACAGTGGATTGATGAGCCATTTGGAGGCTTGTGTCCACCCTTTGTGTACTTTCTCCTTCCACTTCCCTCAGTTTCCTGGCCAGGATCCAGCAGGGAGACACTGGATTTGCCGGGGGGTGGGAGGAGGAAGGGCCGGACTAGATCTGAGCCATCAACCATAGTGTTGCCAGGGCTGACGAGGTTGATGGTGTGTGTGTGTCTGTGTGTTTGGGGGGGGGGGGTAAGCGGAAGGAAAACACAGCTTTGGACACTGTAGCAGCTGCTGAGGCCTCACCCCTCAGGGTCTGGAGGTGAATAGGAGAGAGTATTGATGAGAGCTTCCCAGGCTGTAGCAAGCAAGAGTGATGGCATCTGGTTTCAGCCACTGTCAAGAATGGAGGAGGGTAAAGCTTGATTGAGGTGAGGGAAGTGGTGCAGATATGGATAGGATCGAGGGAGGGTGGGGGAGCTAAATGTAGGGAAAATGTGGTGCATTCTCCTCTGGTTTCTGATTGAGGTGAATCAGACTGTCATATAAAGACATTTTTGTTCCTAACATGAGAATCCACAGGTGGTCCATGAGTGCATTATTATATTAAGTCCTTCAAATTTGGCACAGTCTACAGGGCTGCTAAAAGAGTTCTGAGATATAAAGTGGAGCCATACCACGCAGTGATTTAAAAGTAATCAAAAAAATATTAAATTGGACTCAGCTGTTCAGGTGTTTAGCTGTAATACTGGGGAGTGTTGGTCTGACCTGTGCACAGAAAGACTGAACTGGACTTGGGGCAAGGGCTCAGTGGAGAGCTACAGTCCATGCTCACAGCTTTGAGCCATCCACCAGCGCCAGCTATGCTCTTGTCCTGATAACATCTCCTCTGGCACTGCAAATGAATGAACACTCTGAAAAGCTATCACATTTTGCTAGGCGCGAATGTGTTAAATAGGGCGCACTTGCAGCGAACTTCCTACTGCAGATTTTAGTAAATCATGTTTGTATCATTCATTTAAATACAGCAAGTTTTGCAGCTCTCAGAGGGAGACTCCTACAAATAAATATGCAAATAACTGTGTCCGTGCCTTTCAGTCACAAAATCAGCACACTCACCTCTTCAGTAAATCCCAACAGTAGCTTTTTTAAACCCATGAGGGACTGTAAGCTCTGACCATAAATCTCTAAAGTTAAATATGTTTTTATTCAATTCAATTCAATTTTATTTATACAGTGCCAAATTATAACAAATAGTCGCCTCAAGGCACTTTATATTGTAAGGTAAAGAACCTACAATAATTACAGAGAAAACCCAACAGTCAAAATCGAGCCCCTATGAGCAAGCATTTAGCGACAGTGGGAAGAAAAAAACTCCCTTTTAACAGGAAGAAAGCTCCAGCAGAATCAGGCTCAGGGAGGGGCAGTCATCTGCCATGACCAGGTTGGGGCTGAGAGGAGAGAGACAGGACAAAATAATAATTAATGATTAAATGCAGAATGGAGTATAAACAGGGTAAAAAGAGGTGCATGAAGAAGAAACACTCATCATGGGAACCCCCCAGCAGCCTAGGCCTATTGCAGCATAAGTAGGAGATGGTTCAGGGTCACCTGATCCAGCCCTAAATTTAAGCTTTGTCAAACAGGAAAGTTTTAAGCCTAATCTTAAATATTGCTGATATGATTTAACTTCCATGCTGCTGTTCTTACCGCAGGGGTCTGTACTGCGTCTGACCCTGAATGCTGCAGATGTGAACTCTGTGAAGAGGCTTGTTAATGCGGACAGGGAGCTGCCCCAATGCACGACTTTTCTCTGTTGTTGGAGTAGCTCACAGCTACCATATGGAGATCATCTTAGCAAAGTTCACATCTATCAAGTTTACTGTAGCTTGTTCTCTGAGTGAGATTTTCCCACGTTTATCTTCTTTTTTGGGGCTCTTTATTTGAACTTCAGTACACAGAACATCTCTGAGTGGTGCTGGGAATTGTTGCTGAGTTACTGTTGTAGAGCTGAACCCCTGAAGATGCTGGCTGAAGTTACGGCAACACCTGTAGCTTCACATGCACTGATGTCATTGAGTGGTTTTCTAGCAGCAGCAGGCGCTCTCCCTGCATCTCCAGGGGATCCTCTCAGTTACTCGAATGCATCTGTCTCTCAGTTTACGGCTCTTTGGATGAACACACGCTTGCTTTTTTCCATGGGATCAGTTCGCTGCAATGAATCTGTCTCTGAAGAAGTTTGCTCCCTCCTCAGCGGGCTCTGAGGGAGAAAGTGCCGCCTCACTGCCAAATCCAACAAAGTCATTTCCTGCCGTTTCCTGTAGGGAGGAGAATGATGAGGGCTAATTTTAGATGGAGGCCTTGCAGAGCCATGAGAAGCTCAGAGAGGGGTCTCTGCAAGTGGAAAATCATTTATGTCAATGAACCTGCAATGTGCATAAATAAATAAGTTTTAAAAAATGTGAAAATGTTCTAATGAGGTGCAGGAACCACTGCTAGTTTGGTTTTCACTTTGGTCTCGTGTGTCCACAGGATCCATCATCTCCACTCTTCTTTATTCCATGTCTGTGTAAGCTGGTGTGCACTGCATTCTGGCACGTTTGGTGCGGCTAGGCATCAAGTTGTTGAAGCTACTTTCTGCAAACCAGAAACATTCAGTGCTGCTCGAAGCCTCTGAAGAACGTTCAAACTGAAAATCCAAAGATGAAGAGTGTTTCAGCAGATGCATGCCTTGCGTCTCTCTGGACTGCTTTCCTAATAGCAAGCTAGGGTTTTGCAGATGATGCACATTGACCTTAGGGATCAACGATGGTCAGTGATCTTCAATAGCTGGGCATTCAAGCTGCTTTACCCATCAATTGATAATTATTAGTCATATTTAATTAAATCTGCTTTGCGCTGATTTTATGCTGGACGTATAACCCACGTTTATGCTCGCAATGCTTCATGATTAAATTGGAGCTGCATGTAACTGCATTTGCAGAGAAGTTTATCTCTTCTCTTCAATTTTTTTCCCACTGGGTCTGTATGTTGGCTTGTGAAAGACTGTGAGGATGGGATAATGAAGAGTGGAGGAGAGACAACAGAGTCATTTTACACATAAAAGCAGACTGAACAGTAAGTAGAATACTTCGCCTAAAAAAATAAATAAAATAAAAATAAGAGAGAGTCAGACAAAGACTTAAATGAGCAGCTCTTCTTCTTCCTTGTTGACATTTTGAATACATTCATAAAGTGTATGCTTTTAATAGACTTCATGGACTTGTACTGACTGTAATAGGATCAGCTGATGTCCCTGCTGTGTGTGACCACATCTGAGTATTTACTAATACTAATTTATACTATATAGCTATTTAGCTGATAGGCTAAATCATGTCACATCTCAGGACAAAAATCAAAC
>JAMQGT020000175.1:0-27500 GCA_024447675.2 Pterophyllum scalare
AGCCAACCGAAGGGTCGGCGAGGAGCCTATTGTAATCGCATTTCTGAGAAAGTTAGCTTTCTCAACCAGAGAACTAAGCTAAAAAGATTTGAAACCCTCAATTGCAAGTGCTTAGTTTGCTAGTGAGATTATTACTATTAGAAATTATAGATAGAAATTAAAAGGAACAGCTCATTTGTTTTCAAATGTCATTTTACACAGATTGATTTCTTGTGTTTCCACACTTTTTTTTTTCCACAGCCAGGAAATACATATGATCTGGGTGCAAAGAGATAAAAACAAAAATCTGAGTGTCGGTGCCTGTATAAATCCCACCTCCAAGTCTCCACACGGTGTGGGGAAAACATTAAGTTCTGCAGTGATTAGATTTTGTCTCTGCTATCTTCTCAGGGGGACTAGCTAACCATCACGACAAATTTGCTCATTTACCTCGACAGCGGAGCACTATTGGAACTTGTACAGTGTTTTGGGGTAAAGATTAGTAGAAGAGTGTTGGGTGTGTAATTGAAATTGTTGAACAGATGATGCTTTAGTGCACTTGGAGCCCTTTGATCCCTGTTGTTTGTGCATTGTGTGGTAGAAAGATGTTTGTTGTTTAGGGTCTTTGAGTTTATGTACAGTGCTTGATTGGATAGAAAGGACAATCCTTCTCAAATAAACATCCCTGAGAGGTCATTTAGGTGGTGGCCAATAAGCAGGCTGACACAAGATACCGGTAAATAGTCTCTTGCCATTATATGGTATATGTTCATAAGTGTGGCTTGTAAGATTGATGAGGCGGCTGTTTAACCACTGCCAGAATATATTTCAGCTTTGTAGCTTTAGTTGTATTTGAACTCTGCACATCACTTAAACGATCCTCATGCTCCACTTGTCCTTTCTATTTAATCTAATTCTATGGATGTTTGCTCCAAACCTTTATATTTTCAGGAAGTCTGCAACCAGATGCATTTATGCGATCATGTATTTGCATTTTGGTATCACCAGTTTTAAAGAAAAGGCACTTTACTTTTGCCATTTGTTGATTAGAGTGCTATTGTGAAGGGGAATTTGCCAGAAATGCTGCATTGTTATATGAAGGTGCATATACATATAACTGTTCTGTTGAGAAAAGCATGACCTTTTTGTGACTTCTGAATCTAGTATTACATATATGGTGTTGTACAGTATTTATTTGTCTGTTCTCTCTTTTTTTAAGTTTGCTGAAGCTTTGAAATGACCAATATTTTTTATCATGGTGCACTAGTAAGACTCAATAATGAAGGCATCCATTAACTAAAGGGAAACCTCCTGCCTCATATCACTTCATACAACAACAACAGGTGTCAGTGTTTTATTCTGTTGTGCTGCAGTACTCTATAAATATGTTGCAATTATACTGAAGAAATCTAAATATATATATATAAAGACTGTGCATTCATGATCTGACTCTTGTGGTGTTTCTTTTTCCACTCTTTAGGAACTGTGTAGTAGAGCCAAGCTGAATGCTTTAAAAACATGAGCAGTCTGAGACTCCATGCCTCCGCCAAGGCTGAAATTTCCCTCAACAACATGCATGAATTGAGTGCCTGTATCCAGACGTTATGTGGGTCCAGATCAGTTTGTGATATAACATCAAGATGATTTCTACAATTTTTTTTTTGTAATTTCAATTTGATATGCATTTGGAAGAAAATGATTCAAAATGTACAATTTTGCCCCATCTTCCAATGGTAAAGAATCCTTAAAAAAATTCCTGGATCCCAATCCAGATCAGATTTGATCGACTCAAAGTTAATCACTTCTAAGGGTGCCAAACCCACTAGTGCGACCTTTTAACTCAACAAACTGAATGCGGGACAAATACTAGGTAGAAGTTCAACAATATGTTACTGCCTTGAAATACATGGAAAAAGTTTTATATCTAAAATAAAAAACGATGCAGGTTACAGGTTTAGTCCCAATCATGTGAAAGACAAATACACTCACCAACCACTTTATTAGGTTCATCTTTCTAGTACTGGGCTGGACCTCTTTTTACCTTCAGATCTGCCTCCATTCTTCTGACAGATTCAGCAAGGTCCTGGAAACATATTGTGCTATGATAGAGTCACACAGCTAATGCAGATTTGAAAAAACTGCAACAACTGTGTGACTCTACATGCAAGATGCAAATTTCCCATTCCACAACATCCCAAAGGTGTTCTGTTGGACTGAGATCTTCTGTCTGTGGAGGCCACTTGAGTGAGGTGAACTCACTTTCATGTTTGAGATTTAAGCTTTGTGACATGATGGGCATGGTCAGCAACAACACTCAGGTAGGCTTTAGCATTTAAACAAGGCTCAGTTGGTATTATGGGGACCAAAGTGTGGCAAGAAAATCTCCCCCACACCATTACAACACCAGGCTGAACCAATGATAGAAGGCAGAACAGATCCATGCTTTCATGGTGTTTACACCAAAATCTGATCCCCCCATCTGAATGTCTCAGCACAAATCAAGACTCATCAGACCAGGCAACATTCTTCCAGTCTTCTTTTGTCCAAGTTTGTTTGGCCTATGTGAGCCGGAACCTCAGTTTCCTGTTTTTCGATCACAGGAGTGACAGCCAGGGTGGTCTTCTGCTGCTGTAGCCTATCTGCTTCAAGCTTCAATATGTTTCATCCAGAGATGCTCTTCTGCATACCTTGGTTATAACAAGTGGTTACCGTTGACTTCCCATCAGCTCAAAGCAGTCTGGCCATTCCTCTCTGATCTCTGGCATCCACAAGGCATTTTCCCCCAGAGAGCTGCCACACAGTGGATATTTTCGCTTTCTCAGACCATTCTCTGTAAACCCCACAGCTGGCTGTGCAGAGAGAAATCCCAGCAGAGCAGCAGTTTATGAAAGACTCCCACCAGCCCACCCGGCAACAACAACTATGCAACAGTCATAGTCACTTAAATCACATTTCCTCATTCTGATGCTCAGTTTGAACCTCAGCAGGTCACCTTGACCATGTCTACATGCCTAAATGCACTGAGTTGCTGCCATGTGATTGGCTCATTAGATACTTGCAGTTGAACAGGTATACCTAATGAGGTGGCGAGTGAGAGTACACTATATTTGATTCAGATCCCATTTCCCCAACTCCCTCACTAAGTATGTACAATAATCATAAATGAAAACTAAAAGTTTTATTGTCTTTTTCTACCCAGTAACTACCAGCATCGCAGCTTGCAAACATTTCATCAGCTTTCTCTGTTGATCGTGTGAGTGTTCCCAAGGTGACACTGGTTTGCCTCAAGAGTTGAGTTCACGTCTACAAGTCAAAAGTCATACTAACATTTTCTGTAAGACTTCTAAACAATCAACCACCGCTTTGTCGGGCCATGCATGGGTCAGGATTTACAAACATGTTGTGGTCATTCTAGTGGTAATTCTCGAGGGTGACACATTATTCATGAATCTGATTTATCAGTTGTGGTTTGGTCCCAAAGTTGAAAGGACTTAACAAGAGCTGGAGGTTGGTTTTGGCTAGAAAATCATTTAAATTCACGTTCCAGAAAGTTGGTAAATGGTCTGGTAATTACATAGCACTTTTCTGCTCTATTTGAGCACTCAAAGCGCTTTCTTACTACAAGCCTTGTTCACCCATTCACACGCATAGTCTAAGCACTTTTTTAAATCTAGCTCAGACACACACGCTCACACCCCATCAAATGCATCGGTGGGGAAACTCAGGGTTTAGTGTTGTACCCAAAGATACTTCAAAATGCAGGCTTGAGGAGCCGCCGATCGACGCGCCAACTGTCCAATTACTAGACAACTTGCTCTGACTCCTGAGCCACAGTTGGGTGCCACTCAACCTCACTAAGTACATACAATAAGCTATGTTTCTGATGAACCAATCAGAAAAGTAGCCCTGCTAAAACACACACGGGTTTAACCTCTTAAGCCCTTGACATGCCTTAGCTGACAGTCACCATCAATGTCAGCCATCTCTTCTGTGGTTTCTAGGTTGATCTATGCCTACCACCACAATTGTCTGAGGCTATACTCTTTCCAGGGGATTAAATAACATTGAGATTAAAAGTTCAAAGGTCAGAGTATTGCAAATCCAGGGGCTTAGGCAATCAAAATACTTTCAGATGTCCTAATTCCTGTAGTTCATGTCAAACCTTCACTTACTTCCCACATTCACCCAAGAAACAATAAAATATTGGTTCAAAAGTGGGCCAACATTAGAGAAAGATTTCCTGTTATGTCAGCAGCCAAGGATATGCTTAAAAAAACTTATAAAAATCAATTTATCTCCATGCTGAGTATCTACTTTGGAATAAATGATATGGAGCTTGGTAGGTCTACTATGGTCCTCCAGTGATTTCTAAGTTGACTACAGATGAGTGTTGTGTGGAGGGAAGCCAGACACATGTTGACCACATTGCTCCCACAGAATAACAGATAAATAACCGCAGATGTGTAGACAGAGGAGAAAGCAGGGAGAGGGAAAACAGAGGAGAGCGAAACAGAGAGGGAAAGGGAACATAAAAGGGAGGGGAGGTTTCAAAGCTTTGTAGCTGAAAGATGTTATCTTTAATATTGAATGAAGCAGGAGTTTTTCCGGGCAGATGCATTTAAAACTGGGTGAATACACTTCACAACTTACGGAGAGCATGTGGATCATGTCACAGAGGGAGTGTGCTGTGGTTTCACAGAAGTTCGAGCTGACAAAAATCATTGTTTTTCAATTTAGGGCGATTGATTTTACACACGAAATGTGAGAAGACCGGACCGGTGTGTAGAACACTGAATGCGCGCTTCACCGTGCACTCTAATTTTAGTCCGTGAATGTGTGTGTTATGTGATTCATTCCTTTAGTTATAGCGCTGGTGGCCCAGGCCTGGTGCCAGCCCTCGGTGGTTACAGATCTGTTTACTTTTGTAGGCTGGCAGGAACATGAGATTTCCTCTGGGTGTACTGTGGCTGGCCGACCTGCAAACAGCATGGCCCTTCAAGTGCCTCACTGCTCCTGTTACAGGCCGCCTCGTCCCTGACTCCCCCGCCGATCGCTTGTGACGTGGGTAACGCCACACAAACAAACATATATTCACCGAGTCAGAAAAGGGTTCAGTAAGGTTGAGTAAAGCAGTCATTATGGACACACACACACACAAACACACACACCTAATTAAATGCTAATTCACATATGCATGTCTGCACACATGAAGAAACACATACACATGCCTTAGCAGCTCTACCTGTGTGACTTATAAGAATGCCAATGGATCAGTGGGTCTGATGGATTATCTGCAGCCGGAATTATCCCATTCCTTGACCAGCTTGACACAGAGGAAGGCCTTGTTCTCAGGTGATCAACAAGACTAATCTGAAAATGGAGCCTCCACCCCAGTGCGATTCAGAAAAAACGAGTTATAGGATACAAGTACACACAGAATCTTATTTCCACTCTTACAGATTGAGAAACCCACAGTTATGAAACTACTTAAGCACACCTGCACTTCCAACTAAATGCTAATGTCATCAGGCTAAGGACTTAATGGCAATGCTGACATGTTTTCAACAGTGATTGGTTGACGCATTTGCCAACTTTATTTAGCATGTTAGAGCACCACATTTGCTGCTTAGAAGTTGAGCTGAGGCGGACGTTGGTGTAATTATTTTGTTTTATTTGTTACAATTCATCCAGAGGACATTCTGCCCACTAAAAAGCATTCAGTCGATATCTATTTTACAGCATAAGTACAAATCACAGACTGTACAAAAGATGGACTTCAACCCAGTGACGTCACTCGCTGGTTCTGGACTCATCTTGAACCCTCGGGGTTGGTATTTTGACTGCTGCCGTGTTGGTTTTGTGGAGTCAAAAATAAAAACCTAGTAGAACCTACAAAAAGCTTTTGCCAGGCCCGCAGGGCTTTTTCAAAATCTTAATTCTGTATTTTAGTGAAATACAGAATACTGAACAAAATTCATGCTGTTCCTTCTTTCTGACACTTAGAATAACCAAAAATGTGCAAAATGGACTTCATGTTTTAAACAGTATGACCGGAAATGAGTGACCAAGACCATAAACTCATCAGCAAAGTGGTTACAGATGTCTCGGCTGAGGGCCATTTCCCCACAGACTTCTATAAGGCTGCAGGTCTTTTTGCAAACACCCCTGGTGGCCTTTAAAAAAGGTGCGTCTACCTTGGCTTCACTTTTCAGACCCAGACGCTACGTCCATGGTTTATATTGTCAATTAATTTAATGTGAAAGGCTGTGGGACAAGACGCCTCAAGTGGCCACAAAAGGAAACACAGTTTTTAGCATTGATCTAGTTTTTTTGTTTTTCATCCCTTGGAGGAACTAGCTTGATTAAAATGATGCACTGGTTGCGCTGGGGGGGGGAATTAGAATATCCTGTGGGCACAACAAAATCCTGTCACAAATTATATTGCAAACCAAATGTTAGATTAGATCTATGTGGGGTCAAGGATATATGCATAAAATTTCATAGAGACATATCCAGTATTCACTGGACTGACCGAAACTGTCATAAAAGCTGTGCTGGACAGCATTAAAAAACATGTATTTACATGAACAGGCACATTTAGAACCAGAAAAATCTAATGTTTTGGATATATGCCCTTCCCTCTTTAATATTTTCATGCTTTTCATGTCTCTTTCAAACCAAGGACTGATAACATTTTCAAGTAAGAACAATATACAGCATGATAATCCCAACACTGGGACATCAATATCCTCAGAGAAGTCTGAATAACTGACATTCTTTGGATGAACCAGACTCTACAAACTTTTGTTTGTTTACTCATGTCCAGTGGGAGTCTTAATTTTCTCTCTGTTGATAATATAATCAAAAGAACAGTCAACACAATACCTTTGGACATGAGAGAGGCCTGCAGATCCAGTAGTACTGAGGCGGCAGCCAGCCAGCCATAACAACATCAAACGGCCCCCAGCCTCCAGCGTTTACACAGAGCCAAGACCCTGGACCAAAATATGATTGCTTGTTCGTTTTAAGATAAGAATGCAGACAAGCTTGAAGGTTATTGCGAGCAATATGTACAGGTATGAAGCGGCCATAGCGGTAGAAGTGGCTGGATCCTTGCAAACAAATAGAAAGAAAGTGGTATTTAAGGTCAGAGGAGGATTGTTGGATTCCTTAGATCAGAATTTGTGATCTTGTCTTGCAGGAAATGATGGAAACAAAAAAAACAGACAACACTCTTGTTTAAATGCACAATACACGAGTATGTTTTAAATGAGAAAAAATCGCGATCTTTTCTAGCCTGTCTACTTATCCTGTGCCTTAGTTTTCCAAAAAAATAAAATAAAAAAAATGCCCAGAAAGAATGGTGGGAACTTCAGAAGCTGATATTGAGCGCCACCTGCTGGTCACTGTTTGTAAGTGCACAAGCCTTTACTGTTCTGCCTGAATTGTAGCAGGCTCGGATCTTAATGCTTTGTTTGTAGTCTCATTCTGAGTAAAATAAGCTAATATTCTAAAGAATAAAGAGTATATATATATATATATATATATATATATATATATATATATATATATATATATATATATATATATATATATATATATATATATATATATATATATATACATATATATATGTTGCAAAAAACCCAAGTGTTACATGTCAGACTCTACAGGCCACAGTCAGCATGTTAAGTGTTAAAGTTCATGAAAGTATAATTAGAAAAAGACTGATTGAGTATGGCTTGTTAGGATGGGTTGCCAGGAGAAAGCTTCTTCTCTCACACACACAGTTTAGGTTTGCAGAGTTGCATCTGAACAAATAGCAAGACTTCTGAAGAAATCGACAAATAAGAGCAAAGTGGAGATGTTTGACCACAATGCACAACCCAAACACAGCATATCAGCACAAACACTTCATGCCAAGTAGTGGAGGGGTGATGGTCTGGGCTTGTTTCGCAGATACAGGACCCGGGCACCTTGCTGTCATTGAGTCGACCATGAACTTCTCTGTATACCAAAGTATTCTAGAGTCAAATGTGAGGCCATCTGTCTGACAGCTAAACCCTGGCAGAAGTTGGGTCATATGAGATAACAATGATCCCAGGCACAGCTGTAAATCTACACCAGAATGGCTGGAAAATTAAAGAAGGTGTTGTAATGGTCCGGTCAAACTCCAGACCTGAACATGACTGAAATGCTGGGACAGGACCTTAAAAGAGCTGTGCATGACCTCACTGAACTGCAGCAAAGTTGTACAGAAAAGTGACATTTTTTTTGCCACTAAATGCGACTACATGTTTTAGCTTTTAGTCACCATTTGATCTGAAGACTTTAAAATCACCATCAAAGACATGAATATACACCATCAGTGTGCTCCAGAAATCATATTTCACTCAAGGCCTTTTAAAATAAGAATATGAAACAAACAAACAAAAAAAAGCTCTGCATACAGAAACCAAAGAGTGTAGCTGTGAATTGCCTTACATTATCATGTTGGTAAATTCACCCAGCACACTGTGACTAAAAAGCTATCAACGGCTCGGCTTAGCATGTCAAAATAATCCCACAGTGTGTGTATATATCACCACCCACGCCTTGAGATGGTACTCATGGATCATTGTGCCATCCACTGCTTCTCAGTGGATAGCAAAATCAGCCTGAAGAAGAAGAAGAAGAAGCAAATGATTGTGTTCGAGTTGAGGCTTAGATTCGTTCAAATCAGTCACATAAGATTATTTTTTATCATATGGATCACAATGCTTCCACTTATAAATAGGATGCTGCAAAGGCTAATCCCACTGGAGAAGAAGAAGAAGAGAGAAGAAATCAGTTTAGGAGAGTTTAAGCAGCAGCTTATATGATTACTTAGTCACAGCTTTTCAGCCCACTTTAGCACTGCAGAATGTGTTTAATGCTCAGCCAGTACATTTACACGAGCAAACATAAGCGCGCACTTGAGTCACAATGTCCATTCGCATCACTTAGCCTATCAATTCTGTATGCATGTCTCCATCAGACCTACGCGAGATTCTGCGCTGGCTCGAGCAATTACCCGGCACTCCAGGAAATGAGAGTAATTGCATGAACCGAGGAGGGTTTCTCCAGCAGAGGGGAAAAAGCAGGCGGGATCTGATGTGTGAAGCACATCTATCTACGTAGTCGTACGCTCCGTTTGGCAAAACTGATCCTATTTTCTGTTCTGAAGGAATTCCCTGCCTCCCCTCCTTTTTTGCAATTTGCTTTAAAAGTCGTGATAAGTCAAAACTGCATCTGCGTCATATCATGCGCTGAAGTTTATACGGTGCAATGGGTGCACACCACAAAGGCCTGTTCCTGCTAAACTTGTTTTAGTGGTTTCCTGAGGTGTATCTTGATATTTACTTTTCAATACATAACTGATAGGGGGTGACCTATCATATATATCAAGATATATCAGTGTTTCTGGAGTGCTGCTCAGTATGTGGTGTGAAATATTTGAGAAGTTACATCAGGTTATACACACATAGCCACTCCATTAAGTGTGCCTGTTCAACTGCTCATGAATGCAAATATCTAAATGCACTGACTGGCAGTCACTCAATGCTATCAATATAAATGACAGGTCACACCATGTTTGCTATGTATTGAAAAGTAAATATCAAAATGCACCACAGCAAGGCATGGAAGCAGGTTTAGCAGGAGCAGATTTTATGTGATTCAAGCTACAGTTTGAAATTTGCAAATGAAGTGTATCCCTGTTAAGAAATAATATATTTTTCCATCTGACATTGGTTACATAACTTATAATGTTTTAAGAATAAATAAGTCATCATTGTGTTATGATGGTTGCTTTTTTTTCAAAGAAAAGTACAATGAAATGTTTTATTGTTGTTGTTTTTTTTTATCCTTCTCGATTTCCTTGTTGAAGCAAGATATGTTTTATAAAATGGCAAGTATTTTATAGCTACATTGATTCTCATTAGTACAAAAGGACTAAGAGCTTGGAATGTGAGGTAGCCACCTTCCAAATCTCCAAAAATCCGCGTGAATTTGAACACAGCATTCCCATTTGAGATCATGGGTCATTAAACACCGTGTACGAGCTTTGGTCGGAAAAGGTACGGAAAGTTGAACACGCAGTTTCAATTTTGAAGAAAACATCTGATGTCAGAAGTGGGATTCGAACCCACGCCTCCAGGGGAGACTGCGACCTGAACGCAGCGCCTTAGACCGCTCGGCCATCCTGACTTCGAGATTCACGCCAAATCATAGTTTTTTGTTCGAGTCTCTGAGCTCACCGGCCCGTGTACTTTGTCCTCGCATGGCAAGTTGTTTTACATAGTGATCTATGTAAAACAACTCCATAAAGGAACGCCTCACACTTATGTTGCAGGGACTACTTTCAATCGAAAGAGACTAAGATCGCCAGGTCTAAAGTGGAGCCGATTTTTCAAGAGAAACCGGGACCAATAGGGGTCGCTGTTACGTTGTATTTTTAATGCCATACCACAAAATAAATTATATTCATCCCGAACGTCATAGGTTTTATTTGTGCTTTATATAAGCGACTGCTTATTTGTGATTATTATTATTATTAGACAGAATACCTTAGACGTTCTCAGTCATACATGTATGTTTTTGCTCACTGTATATGGTCAAAATTAAAATTCACTTTCCCTATACTGCCATTTTAATAATTAAAAAAAAAACAGCCTTCCTGTCTTAAAGTGTTCATTAGATGATCAGAACATTTACGTGTAGTGAGGTGTGGATGCTCATTTGGTATTAATGTAACATGAAAACTCTGTTTTATCGAGAGTCGTAATCCACAATTTTGCTGTGGCGTGTACAGCTAGCGAGCCAGCTAATAATTAACCCTGTTCAGTTGGTTTAAAGCCAATGACTGTAACATGCTACTTATTAATGTTACTTGCCAACAGTGGCATGGTCATAATTTCGTTGGAAGCAATCAACAATTTGATTAGAAAGCTAAAAGAGAAACCACGAAGTTACTATACTTTAAAACGTGAGATTAGAAAGATTGAAAAACAGTCCACGAGCCAGGCCCCAGCGAGGATCGAACTCGCGACCCCTGGTTTACAAGACCAGTGCTCTAACCACTGAGCTATGGAGCCTGCGCTGGCAGCTATGGGAACCAATCAACATTCATATCTACTCTGACTCTATCCCAACCCGGAACTAACCTATTGAGTCTCCTATGTGGACGGCAGACGTCTAAAGGACATTTTGCAGGATGACACTTTTCAGCCTACTTTTGACTTTGGCAACTCCAGCGCTCACTTTTCTGTTCTTCCTGCTTATCACTACGTTTCTTGGATACTGCTTGTATATTAAATATATTCATTTCAAATATGACCACATACCCGGGCCACCGAGAGACAAGTAAGTAAAGCGGGCGGCTCAAATAATTGTGCTGACATTAACCGAGACTGACCTGTTGTTTTTTTTTTCTCCCAGTTTTCTCCTCGGACACTCACCATCGTTTTTGAGGATAATGAAAAATGGCGGAATGGTACACGACAAATTTCTGGAGTGGTAAGTTAAACGCAAACGACGTTTTTGTGCAGCTGAAAATAGCACATCAGTATGATAAATAATGGTTAACACGTATCATTTGCGATTTAAATGACAGCATGTCATTTACAGGGCTGAGAGGTATGGACCTGTGTACAGGATAAATGTTCTACATTACGCTGCAGTGTTTGTGTCCTGCCCGGAGGCAACAAAGGTAAACTGTAATAGTAAATTGTGTCAGAGTGCACTCATACACGTGTTTCGCACAAATCCTGTAGTTAGTGAATTACTTAACAGTTACTTAACAAAACTACAATAAGCCTAACTATTTAAATACCCTTTATTTAATTTTTCTGTCTTTTTGTTTCTGGTTTCAGGAAGTCCTGATGTCCCCAAAGTACCCCAAAGACAAGTTTGTTTACAAGAGACTCTTCTACCTGTTTGGTCAAAGGTAAGACTGCCTTATCTTTTTATGTGCTGATAAATAAAAATAATTTCCTTTTTTTTCCCTTTGGTGTTATTTATTCCCCCTTTATCAGTGAAAGCTTCATATTAAAAAAATAACTGAACTTTTAAAGTAACTCAGTTCTCCCATACACTACCTCTGCACATTTAGCTAGTGACGTACAAAATAGATTTATAAAAAAAATACCACTGAAAAAAAAAATACCATGCTGATTGGCTGATATCAACTTGAGTGTGTAGGAGTGCAGAAAATTTAAATGTATTCTCTCCCGGTTCTGCGTAGATATCTTTATATTCTTTTTGGGTCATATTTTCAGGCTGTTCAGTTTTCTCTATTCACTGTTATCTGTTATGTCACAGTATTTGCTGTGGAACTGCTAAACAAGGTCATGGACTTCGGGCTTACCAATTTCGTGAATCCGCCATTTTTTTCTCGCAGCAATTTTGTAGTCCAAGTTCAGTTATGCTGAAGTTGCAAGTAGACAAGTCAAAATGTTCAGTTGTTCGGTTGTGAATATTAAACCACACTATTCCTTACATGTGCCTCAGAAAAGGTGTAAAAGACGGACTGTGGAGCTACAATAACGAGGAATTCAGACCAAAGCATTGCAGTTCTGCTTTATATAGACCACAAGTGAATGATTTACATATGGAAAAGGAAGGATTTAAAAACATGATAATGTGCCCTTTTAAGAACTGGGCATTGTGATCCTGATTTTGACAGTGTTTTCTTAACTGTCTTCTTTGAAAGGTTCTTAGGCAATGGTCTGGTAACAGCACAGGATCATGAGCAGTGGTACAAACAGCGCCGGATCATGGACCCTGCGTTCAGCAGCGTGTGAGTTATGCCTTTACCATTTGTTGTCATTTTCTGTTTTATTTTGCTAGTCTGTTGACACTTATGCATTGTTTAATTTTGCTTCCCCTCTAGGGGTGTGCGATATTGACAAAAAAAATAATATCTTGACATTTTCTGTAATTTTGTTTATAACAATAATAAACAATATTTTGTCGGGTCACAGGGGGGCTAAAGTTTGCTGAGTGTGTGTTTTGCCAGACAACTTAGCTGATTAGGGTTTGTCTCGGACAGGGAGTTCCCGAAACTTTTCATAGTCCTCATATTCGCTGATGATGGAACAGGTTAGTTGTCCAGCTATCCGCTTTCTTACAAAGTCTGAAAACCACCATCTTTTGATCAATGTCAGTCTTTTCAAATCCAAACCACCTTCTCGCCTAGGAATTAAATCTAAGGCTGTAGACTGTGAGGCTGGCCATGTCTGAATTTCTTCCCCTGGTGCAGTGTGTTCACTCTTTCCCAGCTTTAGGTGTGTTGGTTAGGCAAGTATGCTAGCACACAGTATGGACGTTCTCAGTGCGCACGCGCAGCAGCCTATACTAAAGCATAAAGTTGTGAACCCGTGGAGCCGAGGCTTTTGATTGTTGTTTTTTCCCATTCATCAGCATACTCAATAACATCAACTTCCGCAATCTTAACATGGCAATTATGATATTATTGTAGACACTATATATCGCACACCTCTACTTCCCCCTTGTCTTGTTAGTTAGATTTCATCATTTATTTGTTGTGTTTTCCCCTAGCCTCTGAGTTTTGTATTTTGACTTTGGTCCTGCTTTGTTATATTTTGATTGCTTGAATATATCTTCAGCATTAAAGCTACCTTTAAGTTTAGACCCTGTCTCTCACATCCAGCGTTTGGGTCCACACGCCACACAGCCAGAATTAGATTAGATGAGATTAGATTAAATTAGATTAGATTAAACTTTATTATCATTGTACACAAGTATACAACGAAAAATAGATTCCAGAACACCCATCCAAGGAAGACAGGTGTCTGCGGTCATGCAGCCGTTATATAGCCGTACCGAATATGACATGGACTCCCTTTTGCTTCAGAACTGCCTAAATTCTTCATGGCATAAATCAAACAATTTTCATATTTTATTGTTTGTTTGTTTTTTGTATTTTGGTCCATATACACACATCACGCAGTTGCTACACATTTGTGTATAATAAACCACAGAGATGGCTGTGGAGGAAAATCCCAGCAGATCAGCAGTTTCTAAAATACTCATATCAGCTCGTCGGGCGCCAGCAACCATGCCACGTTCAAAGTGACTTAAATCACCTTTGTCCCCCATTCTGATGCTCAGTTTGCACTTCAGCATGTCATCTTGACCATGTCAACGTGTAAATGCACTGAGTTGCATTAATGAGCAGCTGAACTGGTCTTCTCCAATAAAGTGGGCACTGAGTGTATATCCAGGGTTTACAGTGATTATAGATACATTATTTCTTTAATGCATTTCTGTGATAGTTTGTTGGTATGTCCTGGATGTGCTCTTCCTCCATCTGAATCTATCATTACTTTCAGGTATCTGAGAGGTCTAATGGGGACCTTCAATGAGAGAGCAGAGAAACTTATGGATAAACTTGCAGATGTTGCTGAGAATAAAACAGAAGCTAATATGCTCCACCTCTGTCAACTCTGTTACGCTGGATGTTATTACTAAGGTATTATATTACAGTCAGTTTTCTTTAAAACTTCGCTCTGTATCTCACTATGGAAGCGTCCTCTGGCATGACCATTCACAGAAGTTACTCTACCACCATGTCTGGCCTAGACAGCCCAATCACTTCAAGGACACGAGGTCTCCCAGCCCACTTATAATAGCCCCCGGCCCCACACCAGGCATTTTCAAAATGTTTCTTCCTTGAGAAGATCATAAAAGCTCCTCAGCTGTCCTGGACTGTTCATCAACACAGTCATCAAGGTAGTCCTCTAACGTGGGTTTTCTGGTTACCACTGAATTCTTTAGTGGTACCCATAAAAGCCACTTTTCCATACGGAACGACTCAGCGCGGGTCGACTCAAGCCGCTGTGATTTGACGGCATTTCCATTAGAATCAGGTACACTTCGCAGGTCCTTTTTCCGTACTCACTCACCCGAGGTTCTAGGCGATCCGGGTCAGGGGGGCACTTGCTCTGCGACATTACACAGGTTGTGGGGCAGCGGGCTACAGAAATCGAAATGACAACCGGTATGAATGGGAGGAGAAGTAAGAGGAAAAACGAAGATCAAAAGAAAATTTCAGGCATGATTTAACACGAGTGGATCATCGCTGACAAGTTTTTCCATGCCTCCATTGTTCTGTGCTGTGAGTGTGTGGCTGCGCGTATGCGTTTTGCTCGCCGTACAGAGAATGTCAGCTGTTATCTTGTCTTTACTGGGAAACAGGGTTATTATAGTTAACGAAAATGAACGAAATAACGAAAACTGAAACTGAAAAAACATTGTCGTTAACTGAAATAATAACTAAAACTAAAAGGAAAAACAATTAAAAGGAAAAAACAATAACTAACTAAAACTGAATTGTGATTTTGCAAAACTAACGAAAACTAACTGAAATTATAGATATTGTCATTTTTTAGAAGTCTTGTGGATTGATATGAAATCTTTTTTCCACTCTCCGAGTTTAAGCTCAGGAGCGCCATCAGGCAACTGTGTGCGTGCATGCGCGTGCGTGCTCACACACTTGCCTGCTCCTCAAAGTAATGGCAGCAGTCTGCAGAGAAAGCAGCAGAGTCCCATATGGAGTTTTTTTTTTCACTACGATAGCACAGATAGCAGCGAGTGTCTTGTTGTGGATTATGAAAAATATGCGGGACACTTCTCAGTCAGGAAAAAACACCAACATCAAAGTCCACCTGAGAAGCGCACACAGGGCAGCTACGGAAACCGCTCTGATCCTACGAGGTAACCTGGCGTGCACCTCCGGAGAAACGTGACTACTCATCGCGTCCACGCAGCCCGCAATGTTGTGAATAACCTGTTTAGTCCTTGTGCATTTCAAGCTACTTTATCAGTCAGATAATAATAATCAGGAATAATAATCAAAGCATCAACATAAGGACTCATAAATGTCAGCAAATTCCTGGAGGGAGACTGCTGAAACTATCGGGATGGATGTGAGGGAATGAAGAAAGTGAAAAAGCAGGGACAAATATGTTTGCAGCCAAAGACACTGAGCACAAAGAGTGAGGACCAAAAAACAAAAGCACACAACCACAAGGTAATTAACACACACAATCCAGCTACACAAGCATAAATGTGGACATGAGGTCGGCCACTTCTGTGGGTTGTGTGCAGAGGCCGCAAAGACCCTGCAAGTCTAATTAGGAGCATCTAACCAAGCTAGCTCCAAAACAGAAGCAGCTTCAGGTGGAGAACATCAGGATGCAGCTGGATTTGACCTTTGACTCCTTCAAAGAGTTTGTTTTGTCAACACCACATGTAGGTGTTGTTAATCTGCTGCACTGGCGCTGAAGTTTATCGGGAGTTTATTGTAGAATTTATTGAGTTTTGGAGTTCATATTTTCTTTGTTTCTCCCTGTTGATGTTCATGTGTATCCCTAATGTTACACACATTTAGCCTGTAGTGCTGCTGTCTTGTGAACAGTTGGTTGCTGAATATATTTCTTTAAAGGGTATCTTTAAAGGAACCTGATTAAGTATGAAAATATTAAAACTAATACTGAAATGAACTAAAACTAAGCATAAAACCAAAAATAAAAACTAATAAAAATGAGCAAAACCACTCTGAAAACTAATTAAAACTAACTGAATTAGAGAAAAAAAAGAAAAACTAACTAAAACTAAACTATAATGTAAAATCCAAAACTATTATAACCCTGCTGGGTACCAAAAAAAAAAAAAAAACACCAGCAGCAACGACCAGTGGGGAGCAGTAGGAAAGGTAGTCCTCTACCTCCTGTTCTTATGTGTCCAGAGTCACCCGAGAAACCTGCTAAGCAGTCCCAGTCACTTAAGGTCACCTAGACTGCCAGTACAGTTTCAGCAACCTGAGCCCAAGCTGCTGCAGCAGTCTCCTCTGCCTGAGTCAGAGGATCCTGTTCCCCTGGAGCCTGAGGGTCCCAGTCCGCCTCAGCCAGGAAGTCTTGCTCTGCCTGAGCCAGAATGTCATTTACTGTATACAGTACCAGTCAAAAGTTTGAAACTTTTGACTGGTACTGTATAGTGTCTGCATGTTTCTCCTGTTCTTTGTCACTTCATCGCTCATAGTTGTGTGTTTCTCATTTCCTGTTCCAGTTTGTACCTACCCAGCTCTATGTATGCTTTGGTTAATTCTTGCAATAAACAGCAATAAAGCCGAGTTCATGTTCACCTCAGGAGTCCTGCATTTGGGTCCACTCTCTGCCTGCCACACAGCCAAATGTAACAGAAGAATAAAGATAGTCTTAAGTTAGAATTCTACAAACTGTTTTTTTCTTTTTGTTTGCCTATATTTCCATCTATATTTCTGAACCTAGGAAAATTTAAAGAAATGAAAGGTGGCCACCTCCACCAGTTCATCTGGGGGGACCCCAAGGCGTTCTCAGGCCAGCCGTTTCTCCAGCGTGTCCTGGGTCTGCCCCGGGGCCTCCTCCCGGTAGGACATGCCTGAAATACCTCACCCAAGAGCACCCAGGAGACATCCTGGTCAGATGCCCGAATCACCTCAACTGGCTCCTTTCGATGTGGTGGAGCAATGATTCTACTTCGAGCCCCTCCCCAATGGCTGCGCCCCTCACCCTATCTCTAAGGGAGAAGCCAGCCACCATTTGGAGGAAGCTCATTTCTACCGCTTGTATTCACAATCTTATTCTTTCGGTCACTACACAAAGCTCATAACCATAGGTGAGGGTAGGGCAGTAGACTGACTGGTAAATCAACAGCTTCCCTTTTACACTCAGCTCCCTCTTCACCACAACAGACCGGTGTAGCGTCCGCATCACTGCAGACGCAGCTGCAATCTGTCTGTCAATTTCCCGTTCCCTTCTCCTATCACTTGTGAATATGACCCCGAGATACTTGAACTCCTCCACCTGGGGCAATAACTCGTCCGTGAGCCAGAGTGGGCACTTTCTGGCTGAAGACCATGGCCTCAGACTTAAAGGTGTTAATTCTCATGCCAGTCACATCACACTCAGCTGCAAACCGTTCTACTGCGAGCTGGAGTGAGCAACTGCTGTTTACTTAACAGCCACTGGTGTCACTAATAATGGCTTTCTGAGGTTTTGCTGAGCTCCTTTAAGGAGGCATTTAAGAGATGCCATCCTTGTCCTTATAAATCTATACATTTTCAGGTTTAATTTTTTATTATTGCCTTCTTGATTTTCAGTTTTTAGAGTGGCTGTGGATGAGATCTTGGACCATCTGTGCAGTATTAACTCTGAACACTTTTGGATCTGTTTTCAGTATTTTGCTGTAAGATTCTTCTTCTTGAGCATGTTACATAAATGCTGCAAAGAACACAAGTGTCAGTAAGTTGCTTCTCATATATTTTGCCAGACCAAATTGAAACCAACACGAAACTAGAACATAGTGAGCTTCATAAATTTATATGAGTCCAATTTTCATTACTATTGACTAAAAGGCAATTATTTATTGTGCTGCAGTGCAATGCATGCTATTTGGAAGTCACTGCTGCCTGTTTTTGATTTTCCAATCATTTCTCATTTACAGCTTAAGGGGTAGTCGTTACTGTTTATGAATGCATTCTACATTTCACAAATGCTCCATTACTGCAATATTCACCATGGTTGAACATTAGTGCTGGTAAACTCAGTTCATTTTATAGACTCGGGTTAATCTGTGTCACTCAGTTATGTGATCCGGTTCACTTGAGGCCCTCCACCCCAACATATGAGTAATTTGGTTACTGGCACAGTTACTTAATTTGGCAATACTGATCACAGCCTGTAAGCCTGTACACAAGGAAAAATCTGTCATGGTCCCGGGCCGGTGGCCCGGTGTCTTATGTTTTGTGTTTTAGGTCTGCGTCCTTGTTTCCCTGGTGTTTCCTGTTTTATTTTGATAGTCTTGTGGTCTCTGTGGATCCTGTTCAGTTTTGCTTCCTCCTGTCTCGTCTGTGTAATGTGCATCACCTGTGTTCCCTCTTGTGTATTTAAGTCCAGTGTTTTCTGTGCCTCGTTGTCGCGTCATTGTGGTTGTTCCCTGCTGTCATCCCTGCGTCTCTCCCTTTCCTGTGTGTTTTTCGTGAGGAGAGTTCCCGTCCGTGTTCTTGTGATATTTGTAATAAAAGTGAGTGTTAAAAGCACCTTCCCGGAGTCTGCATGTGGGGTCCTTCCTCCTTCCTGCCTGCACAGCAGCGCAACCCTGACAAAATCTACTTTTGTGATTTACTTTTAAGTAATTTTTTCTGCACTGCTACACCCAATCATATGGTTCCCCCATCTACCAAATCTAAACCCTAGGAATAACTCCCAACAGTGAAGCAAACCAGGAAGCTGGGGGATTTTTTTTTTCTTTTTTCTTTCTTTTTTTTTTTTTTTTTTTTTTGCGTCATGGCCCAGCAAAGCAAATTTTATTTTTGTGAGTGGGTACCTCCATCTCAAGCACATCCATGGTACAGACACTGTTAGTGAGCTGTGACACTGTTAATACTTGATGCATTAATTTGCAGAAAACACTGTATTATTCTTAGATGTAATTTACATTTACTGGGATTAGATTTAGTATAGGTCTTATTCACAGTTAAAACTATTTTCCAAGTTATCTATTACTAACAGTGAAAAGCTTCTTGTTGGCTCAGATTTGGTCCAGTGTTAATTGTTTCTGCATAATTTTGAATTGAAGCCCGACCATCCTCCTGAAAAATGTGTTTATTGAACAGATGAACACTGAACAGTGTCTCACGACTCCAAAATAAACACAGAACATAAGTCTGATTCCCTTTTCTTTAGGCCTGTAAGTAATTGTCACCACAGCTCCAAGTGTAGAACAGCACAGCACCACCACAGACATAAACCTAACCCTGATTAAGTTGTTAATTCATTTTATTTGCACATAAAACCACATTATTTGCATCAAACAGAGAGAGACTTTCGAGATGCCTCGCAGGATATATCACTTTTGATATTCTGTACAAAACACACACAAAAGAAGAAAGGTTGCTGTCTTTATTTGCACATACTTATAGATGTATAGTCCTTCACAAATGTTGTCTATCTACAGCCTTTCAACCACAGTTTTTCATTTTTCAAAATACCAATTAGAAATACATCCATTATCCACTGCTATTTGCCTCTAAATTTTCACATTGGCTGAATGAGTGAATCATCTGGAACCTCCACTACTT
The DNA here is from genome assembly GCA_024447675.2 of Pterophyllum scalare. Taxonomy (NCBI): domain Eukaryota; kingdom Metazoa; phylum Chordata; class Actinopteri; order Cichliformes; family Cichlidae; genus Pterophyllum; species Pterophyllum scalare. The sequence goes on from JAMQGT020000175.1 coordinate 20,141, forward strand.
TGATAGCTGGGTAAACAAATGTGGAGCCAAGTCATTTCTGGAACCCTGATGTGGAAATAACCACATCACTGCAGCTCTCTTCTGTAAATTAATGATTTATTGATGTAAAATACATCTACTTACTGACTTATTCACTAAAAGCTGATGAGTCTAGTTGTTCTTTTTTCCTGTTACATGACTCTCTGTATCTGCTCATATTATTTAATATATTTTCCCATATTAAAGCGTGTCTACACTCCCATGAGCCAATTCAGTGTGTGTTTGAACTTCCTAACATTATGTGGTTTTGTGATGCTCACCATAATTAAATTCAGATGGAGCCCATTTAATAATCCACCATGGGCTAACCCAGGTCTGTGTGACAATTCCATTGGCAGCAGCATGTGGGATGGAATGAGAGCTGTTTCCCAGCAGAGGAGCCCCTTGAAAAGTCATCTTTCAAACTGTACTCAGGTGGCACTGTTAACAGGCAGCTGGAAAATCCATTTTATGTCTGTTTGGTCAACTGACTCTGTCTGTCTGTTTGGCATACTTTTCCCATGCATTCATGACTCATATTAGATAATGATTCTAACTTCTGAAAGTTATCAGGGCACATTTCATACTGGTGTCATAAAGGTTCTGTGGAGGTTTTTTTCTTTTTTTTAATCTAATTTAGCTCAGTAGGTAACAAATAATTGTCCTTTGAAACAGTGCCGTACCCCCAGACCTAAAGTCACACACTATAACACTCACAAATTAAACAAATAAGGTAGCTGTAGACAAGCAACTCCCATGTTCTGTGAGGTAGAACTACCGTTAACTTGAGTTTCAGCCGGAAGAAGACTTGACACCTAGTGAAACCATGAAAATGGAGCTATCTCAAGAACGCTACTTTGTCTACTTTGCCCCTTTTTATTTTAAATAGTATTTTCTTCTGCGGGAGACACTACAAGTCTGGACTGTTCGCTTGGGTTTGACTGAAATAATTCATATGCTAAAACTCCACATCATCATCATCATTTCAAAGTCAATTTAAAGTTTATAATGTATAAAACACCATCAATAATCCAGTCTGTGTGACTCATATAAGGTACCAGTCAAAGTTTGGACAATGACTATAACATGTGAAAGAGACTTGAGCATCACTAAACTTTGATGTATATATAGAATATATTTACAAGAAACCCATAAATGCATTTTTACTTTCTAAGAGAACTTACTGTCAGAGTTAATAACTTCACAGTTTTACAAGGAGCGGTTTTCTGGTGCAGATCTATACCTTACAATGTAAATCACCTTGAGGTGACCATTGTTGTTTTTAGTGCTACATCAATGAAAATTTAATTGAACTGAATAGAGGTGGCACAGTGGTGTGGTGGTTAGCACTGCTGCCTCACAGCTAGAAGTTCTGGGTTTGAATCCACCTTGGTCCGGGCCTCTCTGTATGGAGTTTGCATGTTCTCCCCGTGTCTGCGCTGGTACTCCAGTTTCCTCCCACAGTCCAAAGACATGCAGTAAGTGGGGTTAGGTTCACTGGTGATTCTAAATTGCCCATAGGTGTGAATGGTTGTCTGTCTCTCTGTGATGGCCCTGTGACAGGCTGGGAATTGAGTTGTTCTTCACAGCTTCAAATCATGGATCATAAATCCATTCGTACAGTATCTCTCACTAATGTGCTCTTAATTAAATTTTTCTTTTTTTTTTTGGAACTATGATCAAAGGAGCTACATTGCAGAGGAATAGGCTTTAAATTATTCTATCATTCTATGTATAGTGTACAATGTGTATAGTGTGAGTTACTTATTTTTTATTCTTCTTATTTATATATATTTATATATATTATATTGGCAGCAGGTACAAAATGCATTTCACTGTGCTTCGTACTGTGTATAACGGTGCATGTGACAAATAAACCATATCTTATCTTCTCAGTATGATGCATTCAGTTTTGGTTTGGGCCTGCACATAGGACCTCTACTTGAGCTAGACCCAACAGCACAGTACTGAGGAGGAATAAAAGGATGTCATTATTAGAAGCCTTGCACTGATGACTGGCTGCCGTGTGTGTTTACTGCTCCCAAACAGCCAAAACTCGTTAACAGCCAAACAAAAAAAAACCTCATGAAGTGAAAATTAATCTACACTATCAAAGCTTGTAATTAGACTTTCTTCAAATGTTTTACTGTTTCAATTAGGTGTCCAGAAATATAAATAATCTTACACTCACTTGTAAGTTTTAAACGTGTTTGTATACAAGCATCTATGTGTTTGATCTCACAACTCACAAAGAACTGGTTACCAGTTGTGACTGCGTAACTGGGATTGCTTTTACTTTGTGAGTCTGGCTGTGTGTGTGTGTGTGTGTGTGTGTGTGTGTGTGTGTGTGTGTGTGTGTGTGTGTGTGTGTGTGTGTGTGTGTGTGTGCCATCATGTGACATCATGGCAAAATGTGCTCCTGTGCACACCTGCTGTAGTGGGAAGTTGACATCAAACCAAAGGCTATGTTTAAAGATGACTAACAGCTGGTCTGATCCCATTTCAAGATGGTCTCTAGTTATATTTTTGAAGTATTTTCTTAAGGTCTGAGATCTTTTTTTTTTTACCCAAATTCAAATATTATTGAATGTTTTGTGGAGGATCTTTACCACAGCAAATTTTCATCTATTTATGTTCACTTCATTTTTTTCTACCAAAATGGGCTGTTTCTGTTCAACTGCACACTGTGTAAATATTTTTTTGCCCTTGTGTCAGCTGTGCTGAGCAGAACTTCTCCTTCTTTAGACCTGCTAATAAGTTTCACCAGAATTTTATGCTCAAAGGAGTGATAAGACCTTAGGTAAGATATGCAGTAGAGAGATTAGCACAGGGAAAAGCAGGAGGGGGTCTACTGCAGCTTGGAGTCTTCAGTGATCAATTAGATGTGGAATCACTCTGAGATTTTCTGCATGCATGTTGCTGGATGTATGCTGAATAGTGCTGGCTGGTTCCTGGGTTAATGATTGAACCCTCAAACTGAATCCTGAATCCGAGGTCTGCATTAACCCAAATCAAATGAGTCCTCTGTCTAGCTGCTGCTGAGTACAAAGGGCGAGTGTGTCAGAGCAGACAGCTTGAGTAGTGAATTCACCAGAAACACCATGCCTCCATGTCATATTACTGGTGGACTTAATGACTGGTGGACTTAATGGAAACACCAATGGCTCAAGCTGAACTCATAGTACCATATCAGTCCAATAGAGCCTCTCCACTTCGCTCACAGACTGCTGGCTTACTTGTGGCTTCTAGGATACTTAATGGAAGGCAGAGACAGGCAGGCTCCTTTTCTGTGGAACTCCCAGTTTGGATTCGGGAGACAGACTCTATTTTTTAAGATTAGGTTTAAAACTTACCTTTTTTGATCAAGCTTATAGTTAGGCCTGGATCAGGTGACCCCTAACCATCCCTACGCTGCAATAGGCCTAGGCTGCTAGGGGTCCCCTTAATGCATTGAGATGCTTTTTCATTCACCTCTTTTAGCTTTTGTGTATATACTCCACTCTGCATTTAGTGATTAGTTATTATTCATCTCTGGTTCTCTTCCACAACATGTCTTTTGTCCTGTCTCCCTCCCTCAGCCCCAACCACAGCAGATGACTGCCCTTCCCTGAGCCTGGTTCTGCTAGAGGGAGTTTTTCCTTCCCACTGTTGCCAAGTGCTTGCTCATAAGGGGGGGGGTCATTTTGAATGTTTTCTGTGTAATTATTGTAAGGTCTTTAACTTACAATATAAAGCAACCAGAGACAACTGTTTGTTGTGATTTGGCAACATATTAATAAAATTATATTGCACATAACTGGAACATGACAGAGTCCAGTTCAACATACTGTATGTGCTCTTTCAATCCTATGTTTCCAAGATCCTAGCACATAATGGGAACCAAAAAATTACAATTCCCAGCTCTGTATTCACTGCACTTGCCATACAAAAATTTTCAACCTCTGAAAAGTATATTTATACACTCATTGGTTGGAGCTCCTTTCCCATGAATTTCTGAATCAGTAATTCATGGCATAGTGTCATGATATGATTCAACCTCATTTTCCATTCATCTCCCTCCCTTATGCAGACAAGATGATAGGCATTCCTGAGGTCAAGTTTCATAAAAATGGTGGCCCTTTGAAGTGGCTCAAAAGCAGAGGTAATCAAGGGGTACTTGTTTTTGACTGTCATTTGATTAAATCTACAAAAGGTCTAGAAAGGATCTAAGAAACTTGTTTTTTTTAACCAAAAAAAGAAACCAGCACCTACTGGGGAGGAGGATGGATGAAAAAATTCCCACAGCCAGTGAGTCCTTGATGTAGGCTTCCATAGCTGTCTCCTTACTAAACACCTGCCCCAAATCATGATATTCTTTTGGAACTAATCACAAATCAGGCAGCTCAGGCATTGTGAACAGCGGGAACTTAGCAGGTGGGACAGCTGAAAGGCAGGAGTTTAAACAAAACACACTCCAGCTCTCAAGCCGATGCTCAGTCCAGTTAAAATGAGGATTGTGCTTCACCAACCATGGATAGATCAAAATAACAGGTGTTTGGGGAGAAGCAAAAACAAAAATCTGCAAAATCTCTCGATGCTTACCTGAAAGTACTAGTTGCACTGGAACAGTTCGGTGGGTGAGCCTTGCTAACTGTTGTCCATTGGGAGCAGTCACAGTCATAGGAGTCATACTTGACTGCTGCTTGACTAATTGTTCATCTAGCAGATTCTGCTCAGCCCCGGAGCCGGGCATCAATTCTCATAGCTAATGTAACTAAATCCTCAAAAGTCTTCGCCTCATCCCGAGAGGCTAGTTCATTCTTTAATTTCTCACTTAGCGATTGATAAATGCCCCTTTCAGTGCTTATCCCCCCACCCAGCCTCAGCTGCCAATACCCTGAACTCAACAGCGAAATCGGACACCAACTGGTTTCCCTGTTTAATTGTCATCAACCTTCTGGCTGCCTGCTCCTCACAGAGAGAGTGATCAAACACACGCTTTAACTCCTGCACAAAGGTATCAAAACTAACTAAAGCGATCGGACTAGACAGTAAATATGACTTTGCCCACTCTAGTCCTTTGCCCTTTAATAAACCGACTAGGTGGCCAACCTTAGCAGTGTCATCCAAAAAAAAAACCACTTGGAACCTGACTAATCAAGAATTGCAAAAAGGTGCAGCACAGACCGAACTCACCACCAAACTTCGTTGTTGTCGGAGGAGCTGGGGCCTTAAGTACAGCAATAACTGAAACACCTGTAGGGGAGAGTGGGTTGAGTTGTGCCAGCTTTTACTTAAAGTGACTTTAAAGCAAGGCCATGATAGTCAATGCTTCTAACTAATATATATATATATATATATATATATATATATATATATACATACATACATACATACATACATACAGTGCCTTGCGAAAGTATTCGGCCCCCTTGAACTTTTCAACCTTTTGCCACATTTCAGGCTTCAAATATATAAAATTTGAATTTTTTTGTGAAGAATCAACAACAAGTGGGACACAATCGTGAAGTGGAATGAAATTTATTGGATGTGTCAAACTTTTTTAACAAATAAAAAACTGAAAAGTGCAATATTATTCAGCCCCCTTGCGTTATACTTTGTAGCGCCACCTTTTGCTGCAATTACAGCTGCAAGTCTCTTGGGGTATGTCTCTATCAGTTTTGCACATTGAGAGACTGAAATTCTCGCCCATTCTTCCTTGCAAAACAGCTGGAGCTCAGTGAGGTTGGATGGAGAGCGTTTGTGAACAGCAGTCTTCAGCTCTTTCCACAGATTCTCCATTGGATTCAGGTCTGGACTTTGACTTGGCCATTCCAACACCTGGATACGTTTATTTGTGAACCGTTCCACTGTAGATTTGGCTTTATGTTTTGGATCATTGTCTTGTTGGAAGATAAATCTCCGTCCCAGTCTCAGGTCTCTTGCAGACTCCAACAGGTTTTCTTCCAGAATGCTCCTGTATTTGGCCCCATCCATCTTCCCATCAATTTTGACCATCTTCCCTGTCCCTGCTGACGAAAAGCAGGCCCAAACCATGATGCTGCCACCACCATGTTTGACAGTGGGGATGGTGTGTTCAGGGTGATGAGCTGTGTTGCTTTTACGCCAAACATATCGTTTTGCATTGTGGCCAAACAGTTCGATTTTGGTTTCATCTGACCAGAGCACCTTCTTCCACATGTTTGGTGTGTCTCCCAGGTGGCTTGTGACAAACTTTAAATGAGACTTTTTATGGATATCTTTGAGAAATGGCTTTCTTCTTGCCACTCTTCCATAAAGGCCAGATTTGTGTAGTGTACGACTGATTGTTGTCCTATGGACAGACTCTCCCACCTCAGCTGTAGATCTCTGCGGTTCATCCAGAGTGATCATGGGCCTCTTGGCTGCATCTCTGATCAGTCTTCTCCTTGTTTGAGATGAAAGTTTAGAGGGACGGCCGGGTCTTGGTAGATTTGCAGTGGTCTGATACTCCTTCCATTTCAATATGATTGCTTGCACAGTGCTCCTTGAGATGTTTAAAGCTTGGGAAATCTTTTTGTATCCAAATCCGGCTTTAAACTTCTCCACAACAGTATCTCGGACCTGCCTGGTGTATTCCTTGGTCTTCATGATGCTCTCTGCACTTGGAACAGAACCCTGAGACTATCACAGAGCAGGTGCATTTATACGGAGACTTGATTACACACAGGTGGATTCTATTTATCATCATCAGTCATTTGGGACAACATTGGATCATTCAGAGATCCTCACTGAACTTCTGGAGTCAGTTTGCTGCACTGAAAGTAAAGGGGCCCAATAATATTGCACGCCCCACTTTTCAGTTTTTTATTTGTTAAAAAAGTTTGACACATCCAATAAATATCATTCCACTTCATGATTGTGTCCCACTTCTTGTTGATTCTTCACAAAAAATTAAAATTTGATATCTTTATGTTTGAAGCCTGAAATGTGGCAAAAGGTTGAAAAGTTCAAGGGGGCCCAATACTTTCGCAAGGGACTATATATATATATATATATATATATATATATATATATATATATATATATATATATATATATATATATATTTCAGAATGTGGTGCATCCCTGGGAACAATCACTTTGGATCTGAAATATGGTATTTAAGAAATATAGCTTTCTGAAAAAAAGTGGTCTTGTGGCACAACTTGCCCCCGGTGTGGGGTAAGTTGTGCATTTGGAGAAAATGCATTGGGGTAAATTGTGCCATTGATTATTGAAGTAAAACAGTATATTTTGATATCAGAAACTGTAATGCTATATAAAAGCTAGACAAATACAATACAAAATGACTCATTTAAGGTTTATTTAAAGTTATTTTACA
>JAMQGT020000175.1:32500-44120 GCA_024447675.2 Pterophyllum scalare
AGCCTGGAGATTTGTGGATTTCACCAGCAACCCAGCAGATGACATTACAAGGGAAAGACATCTGCCTGAATTAGTTGAACAAGGTCACTGGTGCCAAGGTCCTCCATTTCTCTGGGAGTCTCCAGATCAGTGGCCTGAGAAACCACATCTTACATATGTTAATGGCGAGTCTACGTGTCACAACGCCACGCAGACAGCCTTTACCTGATCAGTTCCATACATTCAAGGAGCTCCTTGAAGCTACAGCACAAGTTCTGCATAAGCCAGCAGATTCCACTCTCACTGCAGATGATTATCAAAGGGCAAAAAAATGTGCTGACATGACAAGTGCAGCAAGATTGTTTTCCCTCTGACCTGGCCTCCTTGGAAGAGGGCAAGCCACTTTGGAAATCAAGCCATCTGATTACTCTGGCTCAGGCTCTGGATACAACTAAAGGACTCGTTCGTGTAGGGGTCGTCTTCCTCACAGTCCCTGCCTTGACTGATCCACTATCCACCCAGTTGTGCTTGATCCTAAACACAAAGTCATTCAGTTCATTATTAGGGATCTGGCTGAAACCTTATGGCCTCCTGGAGCAGAACAAGTGTTTGCTGAAACTCACAGGCAGTGCTGGATATTGCATGGGGAGAAAAGCAGTTAAGCGACACCAACGAGGGTGTCTAGATTGCAGGAAGTGGAGAGGCAAACCAGAGATACCTACCTTTGGGGGGGTGGGGTGATCAGATGAGGGGGCAGCGGTTCCCATTCCCATGGAGGACCGGTTGGTCCTTGACTTGGGACCACTGTGTTTGTGTATGTGGGTGTGGCTGGGATGTTTGTTGTAGTCTTTGTGTGTGTGTGTGTGTGTGTGTGTGTGTGTGTGTGTGTGTGTGTGTGTGTGTGTGTGTGTGTGTATATGCGTTTGTTCGTTTGTGTTTGTCTGCAGTGTGGGTGGTGGGTGCTGGCCATGAGCGCGGCGGTGCCCTGGGGGTGTGGCCACTTCAAGCCCTGGACCTGCCTTCCCTGCCCTGCGGTTGGGTGTAGGGAACTGAGGTGTTTAGTGAGCCAGTAGTTAGCTGGCTCTCCCCCTCTGGGGGTAGTCTTCTACCTCCCGGTCATACATATCCTGGCCCTTCCTCCCACTCTATCAAACAACACATCACACACATAGGGTCTTTGGAGGGGGGGGCACAGTGAGTAGGGCTACTCCCTTGGCTCTGCTCACTGTGCTGCGTGATGTCCCACCCCTCCTTTTTAACTACATCATAGTACACATAGGGCTTTGGAGGGCAGGTGTGTCATGCGGTGGTTAGTGGGTGGAGCTGCTGAGGTGGCTCCGCTTATTTGTTCACTGCTGCCTGTCCCTCAATTTTATTTACATCTTAGACATCGAGAGCCTTAGGGGGTGGTGTGGATGGGCAGCTGTTGGTCAGTGCTTATGTTATATCTGTCCCTCCAATTTTAATAGCACTGTAGCTTTCACATAGTCATAGGGGTGGCTGTAGCTCAGGAGCTAGAGGTCACCTACTGATTGGAAGGTCAGCGATTCGATTCCTTGCTCCTCTGGGCTGCATGCCAAAGTATCCTTGGGCAAGATACTGAACCCCAAGTTGCTCTCTGACGCAAACATTGGAGTGTGAATGTTAGACAATAAAAGCACTTAGCTTACTTACTCATGGAAGTGCTTGGATAAATGAGTAAATGTAAACCATGTTGTATAAAGCTTTGAGTGCTCAGACAGAGTAGAAAAGCACTATATAAAACTTTACCATTTACATTCCTCCCACTACATACACTCACATACACCTAACACATCACCCCAACCACTTTGAGTGGGAGAGGGGGTGGGCGGTGTCAGGTGGCGCCTGGGGCCTCGGGGCCGCGTTCTTGGCTTGTGCTGGGGGAGCCGGCCTACCGGGGGGGTGGGCTGCTCATTGCCTCTGGCTCTCCGGGCTCTTGCCCGTTGACCATGGGGCTCCGTCTGGGGTCTCCCTCCTTCCTCCTCTGGGGTGTGTGCACGTTTGGAATCGGGATGTGTGGCCTCGGGTCTTCTGAGCTCCTGGTGGGCCGTGGATGACCCGTGCTTCTCTTTCTCTTTCTATCTCTCTTCTCTTCCTTCCGGCCTGTCAGATCTGGCAAGAATAAATAAAATAAAAATACAAACATTAACAAGGATGGCCTATAGAAAACATATAGAGGTCTTCTTGTAAAGCAAATATGTTTGGTACAACAGTGCATTGGGTTATCATTCTGATTGCAAAACTGCCAGACATGACAGGTCAAAAAAACAAAAAAAAAACAAAAAACAAAATTAACTTGTAAATATGTACACCTGTTGCTGCCGACAACACCTCTATGTTAAACCATGTGTCAGAGCGCACTCGATTGAATTCCTTCATCCAGTAGAGGGCAGTGTAAATCCTAGTATTGGACAAATGGAAAATTTGACACAAAAATTATACACATTAGACAACACACATTAGATATTGGGATCATCAGAATTTTTACAATTCATCTAGAGATAGCTGGCTATCAAAAACAGCAAAAAAAATTAGTCTTAAATTGAAAAATTTTTTCACACAAAAACTTTTAATTGTAAATCATCTGTTTTCCTGAACTTACCTGGGATTCAGTGCTTGTCAAGCTTACTCTTTCCGCTTCCTTTTTAAGACAAACAGGAAGCGGAAAGATAAAATTAGTCAAGGAGGGACCGCAGAGAAAGTGATAGCATCCCTTAGGGTTGGCTGTAGCTGAGGAGGTAGAGCAGGTCATCTACTAATTGGAAGATTGGTGGTTAAATTCATGACTGCTCCAGCCTGCATTTCAAAGTATCCTTGGGCAAAATACTCAAACTCAAGTTGCTCTCTGATGTGTTCACGTTCATGTTGTCAGACAGAAAGCACTTAGGTGTAGCAAAGGTGTACTGGTGAGTGAGGTATGGTTTGCTGAAGTACAGTAGAAAAGCACTACGTAAGTACCAGTTCAGTTACCATTTCTAGGACACAATTCAATGGACTTTACAAAGTATTCATTGAAAAATGGTTCACTTGTAAATCAGGGCCTGACTGCAGTGTGGTGTATTTGACTATATAACTAGATGAGGAGAATATAAATTCTCTGAGATAAATATTTCTCCAGAAGGAAAAGACAGATAGGACAACAATCCTAGAGCTGAAGTTGAAACAAATTAACTTGAACCACAGTAGGAAATAACAAGCATCAGTCATGGCTATGCCATGTATCAGCTAGGGATCAACATTGCCCATTCTAATCTGAGATAAGAAGTCTTTGTCGAACATAAGTGAAACAGTGTAAGTGTAAATGTACAAGTCCTCGATCACAAAACCTCATAGATGGGACCTGACCATCTCATTCTCATCTCATTCACCCTGACCTGCAGCACACAGGTCACACAGAAAAGTGCAAAGGCACTAAATTAAACTGCCCTCTAAACCTGTCATGATATTTGTCCATACACAATCAAGTGAGGAAAGGCTGGGTTTCCCTCTTACGTCAGATGTGTGTAGGTGATGAGATAGTCAAGGGAAAAGGATGGTAGGAAGCCCACCCAGCCAACAAATAGGGTCACTTTCCCAGGGTGAGATAAACAAGCGCCTGCAAGAAATGTACAGGAAATTAAATAAAATTTCTTCATCTATTGTAATTTAATTCCGCAAGGACAGCAATAAATAAAATCATGGTGCACAAACAATAGCAAGCCTGGTGTTTCATTTGTAAATTATTGCATTCTGAATTTATTTCCATAGCACTCAAACTTTTTTGAAATCAGGTTCTTGTTGTTGTTTCAACATCATTAGTGCCTTGAGGTGACTGTTTGTTGTGATTTGGTGCTATTTCAATAAAACTGAATTGAATTAACATAAATATCAATAAATATAAATATCAGGAAATATCACTCTATCCACTACAACACTACCCCACAGATACAAACTCACATCTTCTATAACCAGACCAAGACATCCTAGATGTTGCACTGATAAATACTCCTCCTGTACCTGCAATGAATTATAAATCAGCATTCTTGTTTGCTTTATGACAAGTTCTCAAGCCAAAATGTAGTAGGTTTTTAAAACTTTTAGAAAGATTTAAATGCATCCATTAGAGGAGACATGAAAGCATTCTATGTGGAGAATTGAAGAAAAAAAACAAGCTAAAAAAATAAGCTCAGCTGAATATGATCCCCATATGAAACATTCATGTTTCATACTGTATGGGCAATGATGTTACAATTCCCCTTTGTACTCTTGCCAATTATACAAACCCAAACCAAGCAACCACAGCTTGGTTTTCAGAATGCTAACAAAAGCAGATAAAAATGCTTGTAGAATCCCATTACCCATACTTTTTGTACAGTAGAAGCATTGCAGCACAACATTTTTCTATGAAGTGCTCTTTGGGTTGTTAAGCATCCACTTTGCTGCCAGTTTCCTGTCAATACTTACTTAGGTCTTGTGTATGTCCTCCTTATTAGGGTATGGATTTATGCAGATATATGTACATATGAAAAGTTTAGTGTTGCATTATTTACCAAGAATTGCACAGGCCTTGATGTGGATTAACACAAAGGTAATGTAACGAATATGTAATTAATTCATTTCTACAGGAAGTAAATAAGTATAGTAATTAATTACTTTTGTGAAAATGTTAAAAGAAATATTTAATTTTTTTGAGGAACTACCCCAACAGGAAATATGCTTTATTTGCAAATGTGATAGCTGTACACTAGTAATGCCACTCAATGACACTGTACACAACAGCACAAACTGTTTGCCTCCTTCATCATGGAACAATGTCACACCTGCACTTCATAAGTATATGTGAAATTGTATCAGGTTTCAAGTGCTTAATTGTCAGCTTTCATGTTATAAATAAATGGCAGCATAGAGAATGAGTTGAGTGGCAAATTAAATATATTAAAGAATTTGCTGAAATTCATTTCTTGCTTTATTTGCAAACCAGTCTTGCATTTTGTTGCAATATTTTTTTTCTAATTTTATGTCTCCCCATGACTTGAAGGCACTTGACTGAAAAATGAAATGATTTATCAGATTCCCATTAATACAGGCAACCTCAGAGCTTCAGACTTCAACAAAGAAAGCCAATAACCACTGGTATGACAGAAATGTTGTCTGTGTTTCTGTAGTTCCATTGACTCCTTTTGTTTCTGTGTTTGCATTTTGGTGGAATGGCAAGGAGATATTAGGGCAAGTTTGGGTTTGGACATGTACAACAGAGCCAAGAAGACCTGGTCCATTTTTTTAAAACACGGGTTCAGGGTTTGGTTATATCCAGATGTTTTCTCCATTCACAGTGAATGCTGACTAAGACTATTCATCCCCCTTCAGCCGATGGGCTCTGGGGGTCCCTTCCCCCTGAATCATCCCTAAGAAGAACTCAGACAGTGAGGCTGGGGAAGCCATCTGCTGGGCCCCTTTGAAAGCAGCATCTGCTACAGTAGTATTATTGTGTCTAACAACACAGACCATACTGATTACATCCTGGAAGTCAAAGTGGACCCAGTATTCTGCAGAATCCCTCTCAGTGACAGAACCTGCACCTGAATCGTGTCACTACTTCACCATGAGTTCAGGTAAAGAGGTAGAGATTGGAGAATTTTCAGCCAATTCCTCTGATGACTGCAATCACTGAAAGACACAAGACTAACTCATCTTATAACTCATTTTCTGTTCTCTATATTCTTGAATTGGGCAGGTTAAGGGCAAGCAGGAGGATATTTGTCTAAATCAGAGGGAAAAGCTCTGCTAGTTGATTGATTGGATCCTATAAAGTCAGAAGAGTCAGATTTAGAATGTTGCGCTGCCATTCTATGTTTTTGTTGCTCATTGTCAGTAGTGTTTCTGATATTTAACCTCATAAGGTCATTATGGTTCATTTACTTGGGTAGTGTGCAGTAACTACAGATACAGCTTTTATTCTACTTCCATTACTAGCAGGAGTAAAAGTGGGATTTTACAGATGATGAACCCTAAGACTGGGCGTAGAGCAGGGGTCTCAAACTCAAATGAGTATCTCAGTGGGCTAGTTGTTTCCTGTCATCTACCTCATTCTTTCATTTAAATTACACGAGAAATGCTTGTCTTAATGGGCGGCTTATCCAAATTATCAGCATCATTACCTTAAATATAAGCTGATCTAATCTGATGTAACCAAACATTGATCATGAATGCCACAGTCTGCACTGTACCAATCTAGCATAGTGCATTACTGTAAATTTCACCATGAAACTGCAAACAGATCTATTTAGTTTGCACTGATCTGGCTGGTATTTTCATGCATCCTTTGAATAACACAAAATCATTGTAATTCTGCTTGTTTTCACGATATGAAAAATAATAATTTAAGCAACACGTCATGTATAGATCCAATATCTTATTAAAAATTCTAAAATGATTTAGGACATTCCAACTTTAAATTTCCAGTTTATCAAAGGCCACTTGCCGAGCAGTCCTTACCTTTGAAAACAGTCTCTAATCTTACTCTGTGGTCATACTTCTGAGAAGACACAAACAAAAGTAAATCATACCTTTTGCATTTCATTTGGATCACAGTCCAAAGCAGCGTGACACATTGGGTACAGGCTGTGATCAATGTACATACATTGTCAACACTGCATGCACATTATAACTCCAGGGGCCAGTACTATGAAGCAGGATCTTGGCTTATTCAGGTAACTTTCAGGTTTAACCCTGGGTTTTCAGTACTACAAAGGTGACTCACTTCTTACTGGGATAAATCGCTGTGGTACAGTAACTTGTGCTGTGAACCTAACCTGCACCGGAGCAGGCTAGTGTCCAGATTAGAGATCAGCAGGTATGAAATCACTGCCTACTGATTCCTGGAAGAGCCCTTGGACCTATGCGGAGAGAGTAGGAGGGTCTGAAGATTTTCAGTACTATCTAATCTTTGTGTTTCCCTGATGAGTATCAGTAAGAATTGTGGATACTTAGATGCAACTTTATCCTTTAAGTTTTTTTTCTGTTGGCAGCAAATAATTATAACCTTAGTTATGGCACGTATTTATTTTTGGTCACATTTAATTTGTGTGAATTATAATAGGCCCCCCTAGAGGGGCCTAGAGGGGGCCTGGATGGGAGAGAGGATAAGATTTCAGGTAGCCAGGCCTCTATCACGTCAGAGGAGAGCTGGAGAAGGCGGGCCCTCTCCTGATTGTATCCAGATGAGCACGGGTTGAGAACAAGTTTAAAGACTCTACAAAAGCCAAAACACAATGGTGGTCTAGACTTCAACTTTTGTTAGTATTTCATAGCCAATAGATTGCAGTATGTTTCCAAATGGATCAAATCAAGCTTTTTAGACAACCCATGGTTGAATCTAGAACAAGCACTCTGTGGAAAAGTAAAAATCTCTGGCATACCTTTCATTAGCTCCAGTATTAAGCATCATTAAGCATCATAACTTCTTTAAAAGCCTTATCTCCCGCCACCGGACCTGGGGAGAGCAATTCATGCCTTCATCACCAGTCATCTGGACTATTGCAACTCACTTTATGTGGGATGTCAATAGCGTCTTTCCAATTGCCTATCAACTAGTTCAAAATGCAGCAGCATGGCTGTTGACAGGCACTAATACAGCGTGATCACATTTCGCCCATTTTAGCCTCTCTACATTGGCTTCCTATTTCTTTTCGAATCCAGTTTAAAATACTATTTCTGGTTTTTAAGAGTCTAAACGGATTAGCACCTGTTTATTTAACTGAATTGTTGAGGCTCTACATCCCAATTAGAGAACTGACGTCCTCCAATCAAAAGCTATTGACCAGATATAAATCTAATTTGAAGAGTAGAGGGGAAAGAGCCTTTGCCGTGGTTGCTCCTGAACTCTGGAATGACCTTCCTCTCCACATAAGAAAAGTTCATTCCCCTACCACTTTTAAAAAACTTCTTAAAACTTATTTATTTGCATGTGCATTTCAGACTGGTTGATACATCTTCTTGGCATTACTATTGGCATTACTATTACGGTCCTTCATTGTTTATTGCATTGTTTATGGTTTTACTGTGTTTTTATTTTTGTTTTATGTTCTTATGTTTTTTATTATTTTATTTGTTGTTTTATTTGTTTTATGCCTTGTGAAGCACTTTGGTCAATGGCTATTGTTTTAATGTGCTATACAAATAAACTGATTGATTATTATTGATTGATTATTAACATAAGCACCTCTCTGACAGCCTGGTGGGAATTTAAAAAAAACAAAAAACAAAGTTTTCACTTATCCCATGTAAACTAACACCAATTTGGAACAATCCAGATATAAGTCAGAAAAAGAAAGTACAAAATTTCTCAGCATGGCAAGAGAAAGAAACAAAGAATCTAGAACATGTTTTTCAAGATAGAACCTTTATTTCATTTCAAGAACTTAACCAACCAACCCCAGACTGTGAGACTTGGCCCCCATCTCTCCTCCACCCACACACTGAGCACTGACTCCCCACAGGGCTGTGTACTAAGCCCACTCCTGTACTACCTCTACACCCATGACTGCAGTCCGGCACACAAAAACAACCTCATCGTCAAATTTGCTGATGACACCACAGGGGGAGATGAGGCAGCCTACAGAAAGGAGGTCCTGAAGTTGATAGCCTGATGTTTAAAGAACAACCTGGCACTGAACACCATGAAAACCAAAGAAATCATCATCGACTTCAGGAAACACAGGTCTGACCCAGCCCCCCTCTATATCAATGGCGAACGTGTGGAGAGGGTTCACACCTTCAGGTTTCTTGGTGTCCTCATCTCTGCTGATCTCTCTTGGCCAGATAACATCACAGCTGTTGTCAAGAAGGCTCAGCAGCAACTTCTTTTCCTGAGGGTCATCAGAAAGAACAACTTGGACTCAAACCTGCTACTGACCTTCTACCGCTCTTCTATTGAGAGCCTGCTGACGTACTGTATCACAGTATGGTACGGCAGCTGCACCGAGGCAGACAGGGTGAAGCTTCAGAGGGTAGTCAAGACAGCACAAAGAATTGTTGGCTGCCCTCTCCCCTCCCTGACAGACATCTACACCTCCCACTGCATCAACAGAGCCAAAAACATCATCAAGGACAGCTCACACCCTGGCTTTGAACTATTTGACCTGCTGCCCACTGGCAGGCACTACAGGTGCATCAAAGCCAGAACAAACAGACTCAAGAACAGTTTCTTCACCAGAGCAATCACCACCCTGAACTCACACACTCACCCCCTCTAACTGTGCACTACCCACATTTCTGTGCAATATTATATCATTCATAGTGAAAAATATATATCACTCATATATTGTGTAAAAACTAATATTCATCCACTAGTGCAATATTCATTCACCAAGTGCAATACTCACCATCTTCATTATTATATGTATACACTTTTTTACAGCATATATATTTTTATACAGTCTTTTATTTTCTGTATTTGTTATATATTTTATTTTCTATTTTCCATGGTTCACATGGTTCATTTTATTTTCTGTATATTTTATAAATACTGTTTTATTATCTGTATATTTTTAGAAGTTCTAATTTATATTTTAGAAAGTTTGACTTTCATTCTTCTTCTTTTCATTCTTGCATGGCAAGGAGTCGCCCTCCAAATTCACTGTACATCCTGTATAATGACAATAAAGGCATTCTATTTTATTTTATTTTATTCTATTCTAAATCTCGCTACCGCTAAATTGTTAAAAGTTTGTTAAAACCACCTTGTTAAAAGATTGCTAAAATATATTGTTAAAAATTTATGATTTCATTTCCCTCCCAACTGCAAAATGGGAGCAAGATTTTTCCATCAACCTGAATGAAAACTTCTATACAATTCAATTCAATTCAGTTCATTTCAATTCAATTCAATTCAATTCATTTTTATTTATATAGCACCAAATCACAACAAACAGTCACCTCAAGGTGCTTTATATTGTAGGTAAAGACCTTACAGAGAAAACCCAACAATCAAAATGACCCCCTACGAGTAAGCATTTGGCAACAGTGGGAAGGAAAAACTCCCTTTTAACAGGAAGAAACCTCCAGCAGAACCAGACTCAGGGAGGGGCAGTCATCTGCCGTGACCGGTTGGGGCTGAGGGGAGAGAGACAGGACAAAAGACGTGCTGTGGAAGAGAGCCTTCTGGACACAGACATGTTTAAACAACTTCGAAATCCAAAGAAACAGGTTTGAACTGGTTTGATTTCAAACCAAAATGCGTGCTGAATTCTGTATCCTCTTGTTTTGCTTCGCCACTCATCCTGGGTTTCCATATGAAAGCAAATTTATACCAACAAAGGTGAGTGTGATAGCTTTATGGAAAAATGTGTTACTGCGAAAACAACTTATCAACTTATAGCAGTTTATGGCATTAACACGTTTGTTTTCCTGTGATATTCGTAGATTCAGTTTAGCATTAACACTAGCATTCAGATGAGGGTTTTTTTTATTTCATATTAGCTCTGTGCAAGCATGTGCTTGCAATGCTAGATAACTCTAGCTTATGACTGCTGGATATGGTAAATTACTAATTCAGAACTGTGTTTTTTGAGGTTGCACATGAGTGATTTATTGCCTTAGCAGTAACTGCTACGGTCGAATTGTACCATTTTCCTACTTACAGCAAGAATATTTATGCACATTTAACTCTGTTAATGCTGTTAAGGCCCACTTATCCAAGATTCACCAGAAGGCCCAGGATGCACAAACTGAACAAACAAAATGCGATACTGTGCAAGTAACCTTTAGCTGTCAGTCATGTGATTTGTTGCACCCTGCATAGAAGCAGTTTTTTCACTCACTTTGCAGAGAACACATTTAAAACTGAACCACAGAGTCCAGTGTCCATATAAAGAATGTGGTCGGGTGTAGGTGGTTTTTAATAGTACAAGGATGCCCCCCCCTTCAAACACAGCATTAGTTAATCATGAAACATTTCCTTCTGCATATCTCTATGTTTTTGAGGTGTTTATGAAGTTCATCACGACAAGAACCTCAAGCAGGATTTCTATGATGTCAGTCGGCACAGTTCTTGTCTTGTTGGAATATATCAATGTAAGAAAGGGAATTCTGGGCAGCAGTTGCCACAGTTTTCACATCAGATCAAGGTTGGTCCATATCTATGGAGATTTTTTTGTTTAAGGACAAAATTAAATAATCAATAACTGCAACCCAGAAATGGACAAGCAGAACCAATTGGATGCATGAATGATGGAAATTATTTAATTTTGTCCTAAATGAAAGTCCATACATATCCTTTTCAGTCTTACATCCGATAACTACTATTCTCCTGTCATTCCAGTTGCATAACTTGTGATTTCCTTTTCCTCCCAACACATGAAAGAGCCAGCTCATATTTGGACACATTTGCTCAGAGGGCTTCCTGTTCTCCTTAGGGACAACCACACAGACTTCTGCTTACATTGTAAGTAACCTCTTACTTTTTCAGAGGATATTTAAAGGACTGTAAGACATGTTGAATTTGTACCATTATTTGATAGCTTCTATCTTTGATCCTGTGCATCTAGTTTTTATTGTAACATGTCTTTCTAAGTTTACTGTGTGAGATGTTTGTGTAGCCCTTTAAGAACTATAATAGAACAAGTCAGCCAGACCATATCTT
>JAMQGT020000176.1:0-12700 GCA_024447675.2 Pterophyllum scalare
TAGATAAATGGCCTTCAGCTCCTATATGTAGTCTACAAATTGGAAGTGGAGGCTGAGTGAACTTTTTAAAACTGACTCCTGCTCCGTTTGGTTGTCACCTTTCATTTTTGGGCACAGTATAGCATTTCTTTTTTCGTCTCCATCAAGTGCAATCGCACACCGCAACACAGTTTAAAACATTTTTAGTAGCGATGCTTCAATCCAGTTTTTTTCTATTTCTGATCCTGTATCAATACCTTGACTGTTGGTGTCTGCTGATAATGACAGAAGGACAGCAGCAAAAGTGAATGGGAAGGTTTACAAGATGGTAGTAAGATGTGCTATGATGTATTGTTTGGATGCACTCAGGAGGCAGAGTTTGAGGTGGTGGAGTTGAAGATGTACAGGTTTTCATTGGGAGTGACCAGGATAGACAGGATTAGAAATTAGTAAATCAGAGGGTTTGCTCAAATTGAGCCTTTTAGAGACAAAGTTAGGGAGGCGAGGTTGAGATGGTTTGGATGTGCAGAGGAGGGTTAATGGATATATTAGACAAAGAATGTTGAAGATTGAACTGCCAGGCAGGAGGAAAAGAGGAATTCCTCAGAGGAGATTCATGGATGTAGTGAAGGAGGACATGCAGAGGGTTGGTGTGATGATCCACTGTGGCATCCCCTAAAGGGAGTAGCCAAAGGAGGAAGAAGAGGAAGAATTTCTAATAAAAATACAGCAGCAGCCCCCAGTACATAACCTAACTATCTAACAAAAACAGAGTGCTAATATTTTCTTTAAACTTGCATCAACCAACAGCCTGTTTTGTCTTCTATTGGTGTGTTACAGCATTTATAGAACATTACAAATGACTGAATTGGCTGTTATGAGGAACTGTGTGAAATTAAGGGGTGCTGCGAAGTTTCACTTTCTGTCCTTTTTGTGTAAGTCACTTTGTATTAGTGAGATTAGTGAGTGTTTTGGAGAAATCATGGCTCAGCTAATTACATAAATAAACCAGATAGAGGCTAAAAATGCCTTCTCACTTCTGACTTCATTAAACAAATAAAGCAATGCTGGCTTGATCTTGACTTGAGAACTTGTACTTTCCAGTGACTGAAAAAGAAGAAGTGGGTAGTGATGATCAATTGAACTCTAATTAGTAGTTGGCAGTAATTTTCTCAGACATGTTCAAAAAGGCTGAGAAGGTTAGATCAGTAGACACTCTTTGTGTAACATTACAGGTGTCATTAAGGGCTTTTATTGTTGATGCTGAAAACAATATAGTGTTTCATTTTGATTTTTTTTACCTCTGTCTTTAGGTTTGACATATGACACCTCCTTTAATCTTTTCACCTTGTCAGCCTTTTCTCACTTCTTATGTCTCACATCCCATGTCATCGCTTTTACCACCCCCACCCAGTCTCAACAGTCACAGATGTTCTCCATCTCTCTCTCTGTTTTTTGTGCACAACACTGCAGAACTACTATAACCAGCCTTATTCTTTTTTTTTTTTTTTAACAAGGCTGATTCTTATCCTGCATCTCAGCAGTGACAGCACCACCCCTGCACCAACAACATGAGGCATAAATCATCCTCTACACCACCCTATCATTTGCTTTGGGGTTCACAGAAACATCCTCTCTGCAAATAAGACAACTGTCAAACACAGATCTCTGCTCTCTGCTTTGGTCATAACCGTTTCATCGTCCATAAAAATCAATATAAGAGTTTACACGCCATTATTCTGAACTCTTAGTTTGATTTTATAATGTAGCATTTGTCTGTCTTATGGAAAAATGCAATAACTGTAGACATTAGCCACTGTATGCTATGAGGATACCAGTCTAATGTTATTTACCTTTATTGTGAAAGAGGAAAGCTTTTGGTGACTGCAGATGTTCACAATCAAGTCTAATTATTGTAATTTTACAAACAAACAAAAGAGATACTAGATGAGACCAAATAATTGGATTGAGGTGCAGGTGGTACGAAAGGATGAATACTACTGTATGAAGAGAGAAATGTTCATATAGTATCAATAAGAAGGTAAAAGGCTTCTTTCTGGCTCCCTTATTCACAGGGAGTATGTACAGTGGATAGCTCCACATATTTGATTTGGCAAGCTTTTTGTGCCAGATGTACTTTCTGATGCAACCCCCGAAGAGACTTTTCTTCTCCTGGGATCAAACCAGTGATCTTTCACTTGTTAGGTAACTGGTGAAAACAACTACTCTATGGAGTCACAAAGTTCCGAAAAGAAACACGCAAAAAGTATATTTCTCTGGAAATATGGATGATTTGACTTTATTGTCTCAGCTAAAGAAAATATTTTTGTGAATCACTGCTAATATAAGAAACTCTCATTTCTGCATACATACACTTCTGATCAAAATCTTAAGACCAGTTAAAAAATTGGCAAGAATTTGCATTTTGCACAATTGGATCTTAAGAAGGTTCTAAGTAGAGCTTCACAATGCTAAAAGAAGAAATTGGCGCAAGAGACAAAAACCTTTGAGCAGGGAATCTTTTGAAAACTGCATTTACACTCAAATATGATTTTTTTCTGCTGATCAAAAGTTTAAGATCATAGGCTTTAAAAGCCAAAAGCTGTGGAAAAATCTGGATTCCATGTCATTTTCTTTCAAGTCTCTACACTGTCAAGACCTCCTGATGGCAAAAACAAAAAAGCTCACTGACTTTGAACGTGGTAGGATTGTTGAGCTGCGTAAGCAAGGCCTCTCACAACATGCCATCGCTGCTGAGGCTGGACAGCAGTCATTTTACATTTTTTAAATGATCCTGAGGGTTATGGAACAAAAAAGTCAAGTGGTAGACCCAAAAAAACTTCACCAGCGCTGAGCCGCAGGACCCGATTGGCTGTCCGTCAGGACACGGGACGATCCTCTACCCAAATTAAGGCCATTACTGGTGCTGACTGCAGCCCAATAACCATCAGATGGCATCTGCGAGGGAGGGGGTTCAGAAACAAAAAACGTCTTCAAATGCCACGTCTTCTTCAACGCCACAAAATTGCCCGTTTGGACTTTACAAGAGTGCACCAAACATGGGACATTGAAAGGTGAAAGAAAGTTGTCTTCTCTGATGAGAAAAAATGTAACCCTGATGGTCCTGATGGCTTCCAACGTTGCTGGCATGACCACCTGAGATGTTTTCTACATGGCACGGGGGGGCATCATGATTTGGGGTGCGTTTTCCTTCAATGGAACAATGGAGCTTCAGGTTGTGCAGGGGCGTCAAACAGCAGCTGGCTATGTGGAGATGTTGCAGCGGGCATCCCTCATGTCTGTGTGGTAATGACTGGGTTTGTCAACAGGACTATGCTGCAGTTCACAATGCCCGCCTGACAAAGGACTTCTTCCAGGAGAATAACATCACTCTTTTGGACCATCCTGCATGTTCCCCTGATCTAAATCCAACTGAGAACATTTGGGGATGGATGGCAAGGGAAGGTTACAAAAATGGACATCAGTTCCAGACAGTGGATGCCCTCCGTGAAGCCATCTTCAACACTTGGAGCAACGTTCCCACTAGAGTCCTTTTTTTGACACTTTGATTTCTGTTTCGGGTTTTTTTTTTAGCTATGGTCTTTAACTTTTGATCAGCTGAAAAAAATCATATTTGAGTGTAAATGCATTTTTCAATAAATTCCCTGCTCAAAAGTTTTTGTCTCTTGTGCTGATTTCTTCTTTTAGCATTGTGAAGATCTACTTAGAACCTTCTTAAGATCCAATAGTGCAAAATGCAAATTCTTCCAATTTTTTAACTGGTCTTAAGATTTTGATCAGGAGTGTAACTTTGATTGGAAGTAGGCAGGTCAACCAGATAACACATGAAAGGCTCATAGGTGTTAAAAATAACTTAAAAACAATAAGGAAAAAGGCTAGGCTAATACAGCACTGAGAAGCAGTTATATACTGTATTTACAGGGGCTAATGATAATGTCACTTAAGGCAGCTTACTGAATTGGGTGATACGCACCACAAAAAGCAAATCAAATAAAACAAACAAAATAGTAAAGTGTAATGTGAAAGGGCTATTGAGGGTTATTGAGCACAAGTCACAGAGACTGATAGTGAGCCAGAGACGACTGTGGAGCAAGAGGGAAAATGCTGGAATTGGATCGTGTTATATCAGCTTTATGTCAGAATATATCAGATTCACTTCAGTTAATATTATATCAGCATTTAAACCTTATCAACTTTATAGTAAGAATTTCATAATACACACAGCACATCTCATTTTCAGATTGTAAGCCCCAAAACACTCTGAACAGTTTTGAAAAGCAGGTTTAGTACTTGATTCAATTTAATAAGCTCATCATGAAAGCTTTTCATCTCTCCAAATAAATAAAAAGAACACATTAAAGGATTTAACTTTTGCATATGTATGATTTTATGATTTTTTTTTTAAGAATACACTCATCTTTGTTATACATTCACCAATAGGGGGGGGGGAGTTGGATGATGCGTATTGAATTTACCGCTCTCGGCTGTGGCCAGAAGGCTATCCATACCTACTGGGGCAACAACTCATGAAGGTGCATGAAGAGGCCAACAAACTCAGGGAGTCCTTTCAGGTTTTAGTAGCTCAGGGGATTCCTGAGGCAGCAGCTGGGCTTTTAAGGCAAGAAGGATGACAGTGTCTCTAACTGCAGAAGAAATATGTCTCATGTGAGAGGAATTTGGAATTAGACCATGGAAGAAGATGTGGCAGAGCTTGGCCCAAGCTGTTGTCAGCAAGGGTGTTTAACTGTTGACCTGCTGAAAATCTCCATAACTCACCTGACACCTTTTCTAAGCTGGACCCAGAGTCTCTGGGCTTAGGCACAGACTTGGCACTTTCATTGTTGTCATGTTCATTTTGCAGTCAAATGGGTTGACCAAATTGAATGAATACCATTTTCAAGTTATTTGTACTTTGCCTGTAGTTTGTTTTTTATTTTATTTTATTTATTTTTTTGCTGAAGTCCATATTGTCCTTTTGAGCTTAGAGGCAAATGAGGTTAGAGAAAGTTATTTTATTTCCCACACCACACACATACACAACAGCTCACACACAAGCACACAGACAAACATACAGAAATATTCACCCTCTCCAGCCTCCCATCCCCATCTCTGAAGATGAAATATATTGAGTTGGTGGTACAGACAGTCCCACTTGATAAGCGCCTCAGTCATGCAGAAAAACATCTTCCACATTCTCATAATGTAGACAAAATGCCATTTACATGATCCATCGCCTCAAGATAATGTCTCCCTTTGTGGGTGTGGAGGTGTCTGTATGTGTATGTGTGCGCACATGTTTCTGCGTGTGTGTGGGGGGGGGTGAGAGAGAGAGAGAAAGAGAGAGACACATAGGAAACAAATCCTCCCTTGTCTTTATGCCCTTTATGTTTGCCTCTCTTATGGGTGTAAATTTTCCATGGGTGGAAAGAAAGAAATAACATAAAATGCACATTACTGACAACAGTGCATCAGTGGCAGTGGCAGAACTAATTAAAGAAATCCTTAGCCTCATATCAGGCTTTTTTTTCTCTTTTTTGTCAGGTTAAATAGGGTTTTTGGGGTTTTTTTTGGATTAAGATTTGTTGTAGGTTTTATTATGTGTTTTTTAAACTGCATTTTTCCTTAATGCATTCTCTTAAGAGGCTCTAATGATTATTAACCAGTCAGTTCATATACACAGCAGCTTAAAGTGCAGCAGGATATTTATTGTTCTCGTTTAGTGGAAATGTACTTCAGCTATTTTCTATGGAAAATAAAAGATTTTGCAGTGCTCTCCACTTCATGAACATTTCTTCTTTGACCTTGTAATTGCAGCAGAACAAACAGCAGCAGTTTGAATGGTCACTTTTCTTCAGAAACACAATGCGTAGTGGCCTCACAAAACCACTTAAAAGCAATGTCCTTCACTGCTGTTAGAGGGTTGACACTGTGCTTTGGCTTGACCAAGAGGGTGATGATGACTTTTGCACATATTGGTGAGTTAAATTTAGTACCAGAAAGAGGGTGGTCTTTGGGATTGACCTTCGCTCCTGAACAAGGCAGGTGTGAGAACGCCTCGCGGGCAGATCACACATGCCTGCCTGGGCTGCTCCACAGTGAGAAATGGCTGACAGTTGGATGAGTATTGCAGATGCAGCTGCAAAATGCAAAGCAGGACTGTAAATGGGAAGTTGAAAGAATGCAGTGTGGTTTGATGGGCAGGTTGAACATTGTGTCTGCAATTACAGTGGGTGAATATTAGTTTTTAAAATTATGCATTGTTTTCTCTAAATCCTCCCACCCTACTGCCTCTGCGTCTCTGCTAATTTTTCTCTCTGTATATATGGCCCTGTCCATTTTTCCTTTTCATTCTATCTGTTTCTCATTCTCTCTCTTCCTTATTTTCTACAGCACAAAAGAGAGCGAATGTACAGTTTATGTAACAACCATTTTGAGAGGGCACATTGGGAACAAAAGAAATGACGATCATCAGACAGTGATTATCTTCACAGCTACTCATTCATGGGATAAAGCTAATACATAATGCAAACCTCTCATCTACCCAGCCATCAATGGCGCCCCAATCCATTATAAGCTCAACCCAATATGTATTTCTCAACTAAAGGGTGATCGAAAGCATGATGGGGCTGAGGCGCCTTGAAATAAATGCAACGTTGACCCACATCTCCAACCATTCCCCTAAATTAGAAATCCATACTTCATTTCTTGGGCAAGAGCCCTTGTTTCTGCAAGGCCGACAGCTGATATGGGTAGCTATGATAGGCACTCAGTCAGTGTTCAGGCCAAGTCATGCTCTTTATGCCATTGGACTAACTGGTGGAAAAGTCTGGATGATGGAGGGAGGGATGAGAAGAGGGAAGGCTGACCTTTAGATAATCATCTCAGGGCTCGGTTTGGGAAGCAGTTTTCTTTTTCTTTTCTTTTTTTTTTTGAGAAAAAGAATTAAGTTTGACTTTCTTGTCTAAAGGGATTAAAGTTTATAGACCAAAGTGCCCAAAGGTAAAGATTCACAAGTTTATTTCACTGTATATGTGACAGAAAGAGAGAATATGTCTTTGTTTGTGTGCTGGATTTGGTAGTTCAAGATTGATGGCAGTTGATGTATCATTTCACAAAAGAAATTGATACTGTTTCCAGGGACCTTCTTCAGCCTTCAAGGCTCTAAAATCAAAGTGCAGTATTTATATAATTTTAGCTTATAACAGTCATAAAAATTGCATTGAATATATTGTTTGCCTGCTCATCTGTTACTGACATTATTTTCTCAGTGCTTTCTTTGAAAAGACTAGCAAGCGAACATACAAAAAGTAGATACCACTGTAAAATATAACACAATGCAGCATGAAAGTTTAGACATGCAGTAGGATAATCAATCAGTTATTATGTTGATATGCTAAACAGGGCTTATTTTCACTTCTAATTAAAAACAGAATTGCATTACTGGCTAACTGATGCATGCCATTATGATCTCCTCTGTCTCTTTGCATGTCTACAAATTGAATGCATGAATTTTTGCAAGTTAAGATAAGATATCATTTATTCATCACAAAGTTGGTGGATTTCTTTGTTAGAGCAGTGAAACATATCAGATGTCATTAAAGTGCAAACAAAGTGTAAATGAAAATACTGATGAAGTGGAAAGTAGTAGCAGTATATTTAGCAGATGCCATTCATCTGTTTCAGGAAATACTTTGCTTATTTCAGCAAGACAAAGCCAAGGATTAGTCTTCATGTATTCCAAAAGCATGGCTTTTATAGTAAAAGGGTCCAGGTGCCAAACAACATTGCTTGAGGTCCAGATCAAAAAGTATGACTAAGAAGGCCTTGAACTGAGCTGCTGAAAACATGTCCCTCACAACACTGTAGGAATCAGTCTCTTTAATTCCCACACTTACACAGTGTTTTAAAAATACTTTTATACCTTATGCTTTATCTTTATTTGGTTCATTTATATCATGAGAAATTACATGATAAAAAAATTCAAATGACAAACCAAAACTCTGTAGGTTGAAGCTACAACTTATATAACACCTACCCCAATACAAAAATCATCACCACATAAGGAAAATTAAATCAGCTACATCTTCAACCTCTGATTTAAATACAGAATCACAACAAAAGAAGAAAAATAAAGGAAAGACCATTCACATCAAATCCAGCCGTAGATGAATTCTTTGTATCTAGATCATCTTCACACTAAACATCTATGACAATACTGAATAAATATGTGAGTTCTATACAGTTTGTAAACACTTTCAGTGTGCTGCACATTTTAATTTTTGTCACGACATTAGTTCCAAAATTCAAGATGCACCTTGTACAATTTCCTCTTAATTTGTATTTATTATACCAAGTAGAAACTGATCATAATATGCGCTGTACATAATTTGAATCATGTTATATTCTACTAAATGTTTGATTTTCAGTGTATTTGTATATATATATATATGTCCAAGGTTATACATACCTCTGGCTGCTAGGAGAAAATGTGCATTCCCTGACTGGTTGGCGAGTTGTTTTTGAAGCTTGCTGACTGCTGCTTGGTGAAATCGGTTCAATTCAAATCAATTCAGTTTTATTCATGTAGTGCCAAATCACAACAAACAGTCACCTCAAGGCAATTTATCTTGTAAGGTTGGGGGAACAGACATTTTTCCTTTGCGACTGGTGGTTACCATTGGATCACTGATTACTCATTAGGTCTGTGTGACTGGGGCTTTAGTCAGTGATTTAAGAGCAATTGCCAGCAACCTTTGGCAACCACCCACAACAGGTGTGAGAATACACGTTTTCCCTTAGTAACTGGTGGTTGCCAGGTGGTCACCAACTGGTTGCCAGTGGTCTGTAGGACTGAGTGATTGAGGACTTACCCTGCCAGATTTTTTCGAGATGAGTTTGGGAAAAGTGAACTATTCTGTCTAACACTATTGGCTTAAAAAGTTGGTCACGTAAATGCTTTTCTTTAAAATATCCAGTGAAATAACCAATAAAATAATTTTGCACTGAGTATAAAACAGTAAGAACTCGTAAGTGTCAGTCAAAATATAGACAGGTAAACTGCCTTCCAATTATAAATAAATAAATACTTTATATAATATAAAGTCCCACTATAAAACATAATGTGGAGATATTTGTTCAGCCACGCATTTTGCATTCCATCAAAATAGACAATCTTGTCATTAGCAACTGCACAGCTGCACTTATACTTTAATGCAATCATACTACATATTACAATAACATAAAATGCAAAAGTAGACAACATCTGTAGAAATAAGGTGAAAATCATCTTTGGTTTGGACGTGCCAAATTTGCAAACAACCCAAGATTAATATGGAGACTCATACATGAAGGGAATTTAGTGAACAGCTGCATTCACCCTAAGGAGCTTGACTGCTCTGTATTTTTTTCTCTTTTTTTTTTCTGGCCATTGAGCATTGAAGCATCTAGTCTAGCATTTAGTTTTGAGGGGTAGTTTCCAACTGATGACTGATTTTATTATTTTGGTTGATTTGCCCTAAAATTGAATCTCTGACCTTCTCATTGCCACAATGGCATTTACCTGCTTATCCATACATAATGTACCTATTAATCAAGGGTCATATGTTTGTGGCAGACGTTAGGCTAATGGTGAACCATGTGTCATATGTCAGCTCACATGCCTTTTTCGCTTCACTGACATATTTAATTAAGTATCGCCTAAGTAGGCATGTTGACTAAAATTGTATTTGGTTTGATTTTGGAGCAGTGACCAAAAATTGAGCATGGAGGTGGTATGGACTGACATATGAAGGCCTCACGTACTACAAATGTCCAATGAACAGAATTAAATATTTTTAAAGGTATGTGGTTTGACATATTGTGTAACCAGCTGACATTGTACATCCACACTGAACTGGCCTCTTTCACTGTGACGCAGACTAGGAAGATAATGGAGTTTCATACCTCCTGGGGTTTTTCTGAACTCAGGTATTTGCTCATACATGTTTGGCAGACACACAGCTGCCTTCTTTATTGGACCTTTGTAATCACATTTTAAATGCACGCAGAACTTTGTCTTTTTCCAAAAAGCAAATTCCAAACCTTCCATAGCTCATGCAAAAAATACTGTTATGTAACAGTTATGGTATTGTTCTTAATAACTTTTATGTATGTGTGTGTGTGTGTGTGTGTGTGTGCATATGTGTGTCTGTGGGTGCAAGACAGTCTTATAACAAAATGTTTTTCCATGTTATGGCCACAAATTTTCACTTTTTTGTGTCAGTGAGCAAATAATGTAAAAAATGTATTTCAGTTGTCCAAAAACTAGAAATGCATTATGATGGCAGCCAGGAAAACAAAGCTTTAAAAAAAAAAGCATGCATTGCATTTTAAACTAAACTATGATCTTTTTCTAACCTTAATCAAGTATTTTTTAATGCCTAACCTTGACCAAATGCTGAAACCTGAGTTGTTCTTAATGCCTAATCCTAATCAAATAGGAGAGTGAACTGAAAAATTCACGTTGATAACCATGAAAAAAAATTTAAATGCATGTCCAGAAACACAAATCAGTTGATTAAATGTTGTAACTATTTCACAAACTGATGTGAGATTGTGTCGGCGGCTGTTTACTACGTTACATAAAGGTGTCAAAGAATAATATTCTAAAAGGATAGCAAGAGAATGAGTCGGGCTTCTCTTGGATTAATGAAGAGTGAATGAGTCAGAACTTCCTGAGGAGTGACTGTATGCAGAAACACCTTTAACAAGCTTTCAAAATGGATTCTCTTCTGTTTTTACCAAATTTATACAACAAAAAAATCAAACTGCCTGAATTTGAGTTATTTAAATGTTTACACACACACACACACACACACACACACACGATCGGGCATAATGGCACCTGTTAGTGGCTAGGATATATTAGAGAGGAAGTGAGCATTTTGTCCTAAAAGTTGATGTGTTAGAAGCAGGAAAAATGGACAAATATAAGGATTTGAGTGAGGTTAATAAGGGCCAAATAGACTAGCTTAAATTACAGAAAAATTTAATGCTGGCTTTGATAGAAAGGTGTCAGAATACACAATGCATCACAGTTGCATGTGTGCTGGATTGTCTCAGGGGCATCTCTGCACAGCCTGCACCTGGGGTCTTGCCTTCTGTGGTAGACCCCGGCCTCTATCGATCTTGTGCTTAGAGCTTGTTCCTGTGTACAATTAGTGCCTCTGTGGTATCTTTCAGTCCAGTTTTGTCCAGTCATTGGTAAGATTTTTTGACATCCGCCACTTCTTCTATATGCCTGGTCGTAATGCCGTGCAGGGGCCTGTCATTCCGTGATGGTGCCTGTTCTTTCTCCTCTTCCTCCTTGGGTTTCTGCTACCTGAGGTATTCACTAAGCGCATGATCAGTTGTTGCCATCTTCCTCATGTACTCAGGCTTGTACAGTCTTTGTTGTTTCATCCTGGTTTTGACACTCACTAGTCCTCAGCCTCCTTCCTTCTACTTACCATACATTCTCAGGGTGTTGGATTTGGGTTGAAACCCTCCATGCATGGAGCTTTCTAGTAGCTATCCTCAGTCTCTGCAATGTTGCCTTCTTGTTGTCCAATCCCCTCAGTTCTGACTACCTTTCTTCTCTTTGTTACCATCCCACTACACTTCTCCAGTCTGAATGACATTTCACTGTCATTGCTGTAGTTCCTAGTGGTGTGGATCGGTGAATCAATGTCTCGTTCACTCCTGGCACACAGCTTGATGTCATCCATTTAGAGGAGGTGGCTGATGGGGATGTTGACATCTCTTCCTGACCTGATGTCCTGGTTCCCCCTTCCTGTAACATCTGCATTGTACCTGGCTCCCGCTTGCCGTAGTATTTGATTGTACCTAATAAATCTCTAGTTGTAGTAGTTGTTGCTTCTTGCAGACGTTGGACCACTAAGTTGTTTTGATGTCAATCTAGATGTTGGGTGTTATAGACTCCATAGGTCCCACATGCTGTTCATGTCACCCCTTTCACTGGGGTTACATGTATAATAGCATTCCTACAGTTCCCTGTTCTCATCCCTTGTACACTTGTGCTGTAGTCTTGTTCTAGTAGCCCACTTCTTGTCGGTATTTCCCAGTTCCTCAACACCTGATGCAATTTTTTTTAATATAATCTGTCTACCTGTCTCTGTAACCTTGCACCAGAGAAAGGTCAGGAAACTGGACAACCCAACTGGACTGAACACCCAATGGAATGCATTTGAGATTGTCAGGAGCAATTTTACATTGGCACATGGTGTGAAAGGAACATGTCAGACTGATTTAGATTTCCTCAGTTGGGGTACCAGCATGAGTTGAGTTGAGTTGAGTTGAGTTGAGAGGTTTTTATAGTCATTTCATATATGTATACAAGTACATATTGAAACAAAGCAAAGTTTCTCCAAGGACCAGGGATGCTACATAGAACAAAGCGTGCAAGAGAGACACAGCACACAGTGCAGATACACAGTACAATAAATACAAAAATACGCACTACAATAAGTGCAAAAAAGTTTATATTCAAAAGAAATAAAGGAAGAAGACAGGGCAATGGATAATCTACACTGATACACATTAACCGGCATAGATTCTAGTAGCGAGGTAAAGTGTAGAAACAGAGTAAATGCCAAGTTCAATATTATGCAAAGATGCAGTGATAGCGACAGTAGTGCAATAAAATAGCTGCGTGCATTAAGTT
>JAMQGT020000177.1:0-15810 GCA_024447675.2 Pterophyllum scalare
AACTTGTTGCATCATTCCCAAGAAGACTCATGGCTGTACCAGCTCAAAAGGTGCTTCTACTCAATACTGAGAAAAGGGTCTGAATACTTATGACCATGTGATATTTCACTTTTTCTTTTTTAATACATTTGAAACAATTTCTACATTTTTGCGGGTAAAATGAACTTTTTTGATTTTAGCAAATGGCTGCAATGAAACAAAGAGTGAAAAATTTAAAGGGGTCTGAATACTTTCCGTACCCACTATATATATATATATATATATATATATATATATATATATATATATATATATATATATATATATATAAAAAATTATGTGTGTATATAATTTTTTTTATTTTTTTCCTCTCAGCTTTTAGGCTTTTGTCAGCTTAACTTCCCTTCTTTCCACCTGTTTTACTGGCTTGCCTTCTTTCTTTTTTCTTCTTTATATTTTCCCCCCTCTAATTTTCTTTCTTCTTTCTGTTCTTCCTCTTCTTGGTTCATCTCTCATTAGGACAACAAGAGCTCGCCTCTTCTACCTCCTGACCTGTTAAAAACTCTAGCAGATTTTGAGGAGGAGGAGGAGCTCATCTTTACTAAGCCTCCTGATTTCTTCCAGGCCTTGGCTGGCCCTCTTGAGCACTGCTCCTGGACCAAATATATTTGTATGTAGCCCTGTCTTCCTCATCCAGCACCCTTCCCTGTCCTGAAACCCTGACTTCCCTGCATCCAGCCTGAAACCACACTCTCAGCTCACCCATCGCTTCACCAGAGCTGGTCACACCTATTTATCCAGAGTTATAATCACAATCTGCAGAAGCCTCACATTTAGAAAGAAAAAGGGCAGTTCATCCCAAAATGTGAAACTCCAAATTTAAGTTTCAGCAACAGGTCCATAAGTCAATAACCTTAGCTGATATGAATTTGGCTGCTCTCCCAGTAAAGGTCATCCTCTCAGGTGTATCCAGGCCAGTTTCTGCAACACTCCTCATAGCTTCACTGCTGCTTCACTTCTTTTCAGGACGTAACGCTTTGAAACAGAGCCTGAAAAATATC
The DNA here is from genome assembly GCA_024447675.2 of Pterophyllum scalare. Classification (NCBI taxonomy): domain Eukaryota; kingdom Metazoa; phylum Chordata; class Actinopteri; order Cichliformes; family Cichlidae; genus Pterophyllum; species Pterophyllum scalare. The sequence goes on from JAMQGT020000177.1 coordinate 1,041, forward strand.
CACAGGTACACTGGTGTAGAGATGTAGAGATCATTTTTCTGAAATGGCTTCAGATTGTGGCTGTAATTGCATGCTGAATGTCGTCAAACTTTAAGAGACGTGATGGGAAAACAGCTGGAGACAAACTGAGCCGATAATAAGGATCCTTTTCATGGATAAGATAAATCAGTTTGAACTGATTTGGTTTTCCAAATGTGAGCCCTCAAATGCAGCACATCTACTTTAAAGAGAGCTGTGTTTAAGATTCGAAGGAGACAATCTGATTACTGACATTTTAAAATTCATGTAAAGACCTGAAAGGATCCCGTTTGGAAACCTAAGAAACCACCAGCTGCAAATCTCAAAGATTTACCTGAATAAAGCAATGTGTCATGCAGCTGCTTCACATTAAATCTCCTCTTGCAGGGCTTTTACTGTGGAGCAGCTGCAGCCTCATGACTCACGCCTGGACTGATCTGAAGTCTGTCTGTCATCACCCTTTTTGTCTTTTGTCTCTCCAGCTGCCAAACCAGAGCCGGATGGAGAGTGGCCCCGAGGCCGTCAGCCAGTCGTCTTCTCTGCTGCCCATACCTGGCTTCCCCATGCAGGTCAGAGCCTTTGCCTCAGCCCTGCTAACCTCTTCATCTCATCTTAATACAAACACACAACCTCACACAAGCTTTGATTTTTCTTTCACCTTTAAAATCACCTCAGACTTGATGATAATGTGACCAGTTTGAGTCACACTGATTCACTTTATTGTGTCAGTGATGATTCAGCAGGTAATTCCACTTAATGGCTATCTGAGGTTATGAGGGGCATACCAGCAGCAATGATATTTAATAATGAAATACAGAAACAAATACACATTCCAGTCTCAATAAAAGATGCTCCAAAGCTGGAACTGGGCGATTAATTGAATTTTATAATCAGTTTCCTAAGATGATAGAAAAGGACTATTTTTTCTCTTTAAGATCTAATCAAGCACTTAGAAACTTCCATAGGTGAACCTGTGGAAAGATGCGTGGAGCTGCATCTGTCTTTGAATCGATCAGGGTCTTTCACCTGGGCTGCGGGTCTCCCAAAGCAAGCCGGCTCGCTGCCCTCTGGGCCTCATTTTGGCTCGTTCTGCCCCTGTGAGGCTGCAGGCTGGCTGCATGAGATGGGCTTTAATCAGGGCCTTTGCCCTCTACCTCCACTTTTTTCATGCATTTGTTTTTAAATTTGAATTATATTTAAGGTTTAAGGAAATCTCCTTTTTAAACAATACTTTGCAATACTGTTTGTAAGTGAATGAATAATCATGTTAAAAAATCAAGTAAATATTGACCTAAACAACTTTTTAACTAAAGCCTCCTCCTCTATGACCACACTGACTAAAACTGAAGAAATCTCCTGCATGTTTTTAAATGTTATTTATGTCTTTTAGTTTTTAAGAATCAGTTTTTACTTCTGTTTTCTTCACCGTGCAAACCTTTGCTGGGTAACAGCCAGTCAGTGGGTGAACTTGGTTTGCTGAGCTTTAAAATAAATGTCAGGAATGGATGATCAGTTAAATATTCTTCCATAATATCGATAAATGAGGTGACAGGAGCTTCTGCTTGTGTTCAGGAGTACAACCAGAACAGCATCTTCAGTCAGGCTTACGGTAAAAACTTGCCACCCAGCTCCAAGCCTGACGCTCCCATGGTGCATCAGGAGCCATCCCTCTACTCGCTGTTTGAGGGCACCCCGTGGTCCCCTTCCCTCCCCGCCAGCTCAGGTGCGTCACGGAGACGTCATTAATATTCAGTCACACTCAGTGGAATGTGTCTCTGATGGAAGCTGCGCTCTGATTAGCAGATCACTCCACCCCAGCCAGCCAGTCTCCTCACTCGTCCAATCCCAGCAGCCTGCCGTCTTCCCCCCGACCCACAACCATGGAGCCGTGCCGTTCTCCAACTTCGGGCCCATCGGGACTCCGGACAGTCGGGACCGCAGGGGAGTGGACCGCTGGAAGGCCGACAAGAGTGGTGAGGGAGGGTTCAGATCTTTTTATGGGTTTTATTTTTTCTCTTGCAAACTGAGCAGATCATCGAAATCTCCAAATGTTTATTTCACTGGTTCATGTTGTGGATGTGAAACTTGGATTTTAAAATAACCTAATTTTGTTTGAGTTCTAAAGAAAAGATTGTTCTGTTTCAGTCTTTTTCACTTTATTCTCCCATGTGGTTTAGATAGACTTTTATTTTGAAAACAAATCCCCTCATATTTGGATAGAGTTCCTAGATAACAGTGAAAAAGCATAGAAGACATTATCAGAGGACCAGGTCTGAGCTTATTTTAACCTCTTGGTGCTGCTGTTTCTTTTTGCTGCTGCACATTAACGCTCTGAAACATTACCGTGGTGATCTAACAGTACAGCTCACTGTGTGGATTCAATTCATTTTTATTTATATAGCACCAAATCACAACAAACAGTCGCCTCAAGGCGCTTTGTATTGTAGGTAAAGACCCTACAATAATACAGAGAAAACCCAACAGTCAAAACGACCCCCTATGAGCAAGCAGTTGGTGACAGTGGGAAGGAAAAACTCCCTTTTAACAGGAAGAAACTTCCAGCAGAACCAGGCTCAGGGAGGGGCAGTCATCTGCTGAGCCAGTTGGGGCTGAGGGGAGAGAGACAGGAGAGCCAGAGATTAATAATAACTAATGATTAAATACAGAGTGGGATATAAACAGAGTGAAAAGAGGTGAATGAAAAGAAACCCTCAGTGCATCAACGGAACCCCCCCCCCAGCAGCCTAGGCCTATAGCAGCATAACTAAGGGGTGGTTCAGGGTCATCTGATCCAGCCCTAACTATAAGCTTGATCATAAAGGAAAGTTTTAAGCCTAATTTTAAAAATGAGAGAGGGTGTCTGTCTCCTGAATCCAAGCTGGGAGCTGGTTCCACAGAAGAGGGGCCTGAAAGCTGAAGGCTCTGCCTCCCATTCTACTCTGGAGTATCCTAGGAACCACAAGTAAGCCAGCAGTCTGAGAACGAAGTGCTCTATTGGGGTGATATAGGACTATAAGGTCTTTGAGATAAGATGGGGCCTGATTATTCAAGACCTTGTATGTGAGGAGAAGGATTTTAAATTCTATTCTGGACTTAACAGGGAGCCAATGAAGAGAAGCCAATATGGGAGAAATCTGCTCTCTCTTTTTAGTCCCTGGATCTATTTAGAGATTTCTGTCAGTGCAACACAGACTCATGGTGGGTCCATCTCACTGAAAAAAACAGCAAGTACAGGTCACATGATCAGCGTCTTTGCTAACAACTCTTTGGGCTTACAGTGAACTTTTCTCCATGTGTGGTCGTCCAGGAGCAGTTGGTGGGTTTGGTCTGGACTACCTGCCGACCGCGGTCTCCTCTGCAGCATCCGACACCAGCTGGCACCAGGCTGGATCGACGGGCAGCTCCTGGACCAATCAGGAGTCGCCAATGGAGGAGTCATCCTCCACTGTGCTGCTTGACAGCCTCAAGGTAACATAATTCCCCACAGGTTTACATTTGATACCAGCAGCCTGAGAAGTAAATATTAAATGTTTTACTTGATAATTTATTATTTGACATGCTGACTGGCTGAAGTCTCATTAATTCAGATGTTTATATAAAGTTTCAGGGTTTATACGGGTGCTGGAAATCCTTGAAAATACTTCAATTTTAATATTGTCCTTTCAAGGTTTGCAAAGTGCTTGAATTTTAGATATAGTGCTTGAAATTGTAACTGCATTTTTCTTTAAAATTAAAAAATAACTATCTGATTGAATAGTTTGTTTATGAAACGGTGAAATAAAATGAGTCGTAAAGTCTAAAATGAAAATTTCTCCGCCTGGCCTGCATGTAACCTGTCAGTCTGTTTGTGACCCTCCCCCTCCCCTGAAAACAGAGAGTCGCCGTTTTAATGAGTGTTCGCTGGAAAACCGCAAATTCCAATTATGGATGAGACATATATGGAATTATATTTAAGGCAAAAGTCACATGCGAGAAAAAAACATAATACGTGCAAATAATGTCATTCCGTGACTGCAGGTATTCATTCCTCGAGTAAATTCAACAACGGAGAAGTCAGCAGCCGCTGACAGCTTGCTTGTTTATTTAAGAAAAAATCCCAGAAATTTATTGAATGACACCATAGAGGACTAAAAATACCTGGAAGTGCACATTGACAACAAACTGGACTGGGCTAAGAACACTGATGCCCTATACAGGAAGGGCCAAAGTCTTCTCTATTTTCTGAGACGCCTGAGGTCCTTCAACATCTACCAGACCATGCTCAGGGTCTTCTATGAGTCTGTGGTGGCGAGTGCCATCCTCTATGCTGTTGCATGCTGGGGCAGCAGGCTGAGGGTGGCTGATGCCAACAGACTCAACAAACTGATCCACAGGGCCAGTGATGTGGTGGGAGTGGAGCTGGACTCGCTGATGGCAGTGTCTGAGAGGAGTATGCTGTCTAAGCTGCAGGCCATTATGGACAATGGCTCCCACCCACTCAACAACACAGTGATGAGACACAGGAGCACATTCAGGGAAAGACTCATTACACCAAAATGCACCACAGAGCGCCACAGGAGGTCATTCCTACCTGTGGCCGTCAGACTCTATAACTTCTCCCTCAATAGGTGACACTACGATTCACCAGTGTAATTTATTATATGTGCATATACAGACAGTATGTTCCAGTTTTATATCATTATCAGCCACTGCCTTAATTGTTGTAAAAGTGTATATATTTTAAATTGATCTTTTTGGTTTTATTTTTTCTGTGTTTTAGTTTTAATTTATTTAAATTATTAGTGTTTTATTCTTTCTATAAATAGATGCTGCTTTAACGACAGGAATTTCCCTCTGGGATCAATAACATATTCTGATTCTGATCACTTTTTGGCACTACACCGGCAAATCTCCAACTCTCCAGAAGTCCCTGATGACACTGGAAAAGTCGCTAAAAAAACAGAAGTCCTAGCGACAAAGTCACTAAGTTGGCAAGACTGGTGGCCAGTGTTGCCAAAAATTGCAGCTTCTACCATGTGACAGGAATGTTCTTTGTGACTCAAAATGAATTGATATCATTCATAAGAGATGACGTTTGATATAAGCTTGACAGATTATAGGTCCGCAAGTCATTTACAACAATATAAATATTAGCAATAATTTTTTTTGTCATATACCGGAAATCACTTTTTGGCACAAGACTGGTTATTCAGATGAGAATTCGCTCTACTGCCACTATGTACAGTGTGGTGGCATGTACATTTTGCATACATGCAGTACAATGTTTAAATAGATAGGAAAGAGTATCTTTGATACCAAGATTTCCAGAATTATTCAACACCAGGATGTGTTTTTAATACTTCTGACTACATTAAAATACCCCCCAAATGGTGACATTAAATATCATGAAAAAAGATCAACATTTTCTTTGTACACTTTTTGGGGAGGGAGGGGGGTCTGAAAAAGTACTTTTTGTAAACTTTGGAAAATGTTGTTGATTGTGAATGACCCCTTAAAATCTTGAAAATGGACCTTGAAAGTGCTTAAAAAGTGCTTGATTTTGATCCTGGAAAAGGTGTAGGAACCCTGAACTTTGTCTTGATCATGTGACCTCTGTGGCTTTAGCCTCACACTAACCTTCCGCCTTTTTCTGCAGTCTATCTGGTCGAGCTCCATGATGCAGCCAGGCCCGTCGGCCCTGGAGCAGCTCCTCCTGCAGCAGAAGCAGAAGCAGCAGCGAGGTCACGGCGCCATGAACCCGCCTCACTGAACGGCAGCGCGAGGCGGCGCTTTGTGTCCGGACGTCAACAAACCACCATCAGGAGAAACAGAGGGGAAAAAACCACAGAAGTTTGACGAAAACAAGCTCCAACTCAAATTAAACCGGCAAGAAATGGTGGAGGCTGGGGAGGCGACACGACCCCCCGACGAGGCTGAATCACCACCCCATCCCCCTCGGCTGTCGAGGAGCGGTGATGCCCCTCCTGGATCGGAGGGCGCGGGATCTCTTTGACCGCGGTGCCATGCACCACGCCACCGCTGGGTTTCATTCAACCGGTGGAAATCTGAACATTGAGGAACCACCCCCCTTCACATCACTGCACCCCCCAGTTTTGGACAGACGCCACATCTCCACGACCTCCTCATCTGAAGAATTTCTTCTTTCTTTGAAAAAAGATTTTAAAAAATACAAACGAAAAAAGAGAACAACCTCCCGGTCGTCTGCTCGGTCCTGAAGGAGAGCCAGTTTTAAGCGTCTCCGCCGCTGCCGTAGACTGGAACAGGGCCGTTTGTGAGAGAGCGAGGACGGCGTGGCTGTCTGGTTTAAGGGCGAGGTCAGGTGACACACCGGAGGGGGGGGGGGTGTCAAAATAAGACTAGACTTTCTGATCTCCATTCATTTTCATTACTGAGGAGGAGGCAAGAAGGAAGGAAGATTTGGTTTCAGCTATATAAATATATACGTGAATATATATTGCCATAGTTGGACTTGTGTCTTAGCCATGAGACTGGATGTTGTGAAGCTGGGTGTCACGCTTCCCGGACTGAGCGCTTGCTTGTCTCGGTGCTTGGCGCCGGGGTGGCATCACAGAAAAGATGGAGGAAGAACATAAACGCCCTGTCGACCGTAGGGATAGTATCACCGTTAGCTTCAAGAGATTGCAGTTATTAACAAAAAAAAGAAACCGTACTTTGTGATTTGTTCGTAGCCATTTTAGCTTTACGCCCTCGAGGTGAGTACAGGTGTGTCTATTAGCTTCCTGCTTGGATATTTTCGGGATTCTCTTCCTCTGACCTCTTCTTCCTGTTATTTCTTTACGTAATGAAGGAAAAAAATGGAAATATGTAACCCTGCTTGCTTGCTGAACCTGCATTTACTGTTTGTTTTTGTTGCTGTTCTGCCTTCTCACTGGTTTTAAGCAGCTCTGTCGGCTCATCTGCGCCTGCTCGCTGTCCTCTTGGCGGGCAGGTAGGTGTGTACCAGGTGTTCGACTCACCCTGAACGTTTTCTATTATTGTTCTTTTTCTTTCAAAAAGCATGACTGCGGCCTGACACTGTCCAGCAGATAGTTTTTTTTGTTCTGTTCTTGAACGGGGTGTCTGGAGACCCCATAGTTCTGCTTTTATTGAACCTGAAAGTGAAAAACCATGAGAACCAACCTGAGGAGCTCAAAGCTGCCAAGTAAGAGAAAAATAAGCAAATCAACTAAAAACAATAAATTTTTCCTTGATTTTGATTAATCTGGAGGATATTTGCTTGATTTGAGCAGTTCTGAGTTTTTTTAGGCCCAAAAGATTTCACGGGTTTTCTGTAAATGACAAAAATATTAAGACATAAGGGAAAAAATGGTCTGCAGGTGAGGACAATTATTCCACCTAATTTAAATGAATACAGTGAGGTTCTCCTTGGAAAAATCACTAGTTATTATAATAAATAATCTACAGAATATTTCCTTTATTTAATCAGTGGAAGTTTTCTTAAGACTAAAAATTACCTTGTTTGTTTTTTTTGTTTTTTCCTGCTGCTTCTGAGCGTTCAGTTTACTGTGACGGGAAAATGGCCTCAAACTGAAGACGAGGATGAAACAGCAGCACTTGTGCTGCTCTCCTTCCTCCTTTTGGAGTCCTTTCATTTTGCTTCCAACAAACCCTGTAAGGTGGACAGTTGTTCAGTTCACTGTCGCATGAGAAAAACTCAGAAACTGTTGATGAACTTAAAAGCAGCTTAAGTCGCTGGACTCCTCATTGCTGCTTTTGCTTCATTTAAAAGAGAAAATACAGAAGTTCACCTGCAGCCCAGTTCGATCTCAGGGGGGCCAGACCAGTAAAACCACAGCGTCTATTAAAAAGAGAGTCTTTGCTTTATGGTAAAGAAACAAAACTGTGACAGCCTGACTGCATTGCAGAAGAATAAGTGCAGTTTAAAACCGTCACATGTAGAGTTTTTGAACTAAACATCAGTATTTCACGTTTATTAAACAGCAGCGCAGTTAGAAGTGTGGAATTATTAACACTGCAGGTTTCACCCTCTGCAGAGATGCCGATGGCCGGCTCGGACCCTTCGATGGGCCGGGTCATCCACCCCTACAGTCCAAGGTTAAACTTTCAGTCTGCAGACCCTTTGCTTTAATCATCAAAGGAGCCCCAGAGAGGTTTCACAGTTATGCTTTATTTATCCAACAAATCCTAATCTAAGGGCACAGGCTGAGAAGAAAACTCACTAACTAACCCCCGAACATCTGTCAGATCACCAGGGATGATCTGAGATTTGTTTTAGCCTCACTTTAAATGTGAAGTCTCGTACATTAACTTTGACATTACGGTCCTCTGTGCTCAGCTGTTCCAAAAATGCCAAATTTATGTATAAAGGGGTGGATGTTAAACAGAAACACCAACTGTAGTTTCTCTTCATGAGCACAGAAACATTTTTAGGACTTCACTCGCTTTTCTCCAGGCTCTTAGTTTCCTTTCTCCATGTGAAGTGCAGCTCAACCACTGAGCTCAAGCTGCCCTCAAATGGGGACAATAAGCTCCTCCTCCCTTTCTGATTGGCTTTCACGACACAGCATGAAACAGGTATTCTGACAAAGGTCGGTATGTCTGTTTGCTTGAACTGTTTGTGATCACACTGTGTGAAAACTCAGGATTCAATGTAAATGCATCAGAATGTCACATCAGGAGCTGGAAAAAGTTCACGCCTCAGTTTTTGTCAGCCATTACCAACAAAAATACTATCAACAAACTTTGTAGATCTTCCCTTTAAAAATAAAATATTTATTCAGCTGTGATAGTTCTCAGACTGAGGGGCTCAGACCAGGAAGTGAACCAAACTCAAACTCCACCCCCAGTGACCTGCTGAGTGTTGGTTCATTACTTGAGGCTCTCCCTCATTAGGAGTGTGGACAGAGGTCAGAGTGCGGTGGTCTTGTTTTTATATATCTGCTGTCATATTTAGCTGCTTTCTCACAAGCCGAACTCGATCCTCAGCCATCTTGAAGTAGATTTCTTACTGTCTAAATGTCTGAGTTCCTGGGAAGGTTGGCGTGTTGGGTGCAGGCTGTGAAACTGATGCTGAGGTCTGGGGGGTTTTATTTCTGTGGCGTCACGCTGTCAGTGCTAATTATTTTAGAGCAACAGCTGACCAGTCAGGACCCCCTATCTTCAGGTGCCGGGCTTTAGCAGGATGTGACAGTTTGAGCTGACAGGAAGCTATTTTCTGTCTTTATAAAGTAAAGTTGTGAGGGAGGAAGGAATGAAAGCCTGTTTTTATTTTCCTGGTGGGGCATCTTATGAACACAGACTTCAGAGAGATGTCTATTCTCTGTGATCGTGCTTTTCATGTTGCATTTACAAAGTGTATTTGAACAATAATAAAAAATAAAATATTTTTGAATGTGAGGGCAAATTTGGCCAAAAGCTTCAAGGAGAGAAATCCTGTTTGTTTTCGTGTCAGAAGCTCACCACGTGGATCTCAGCTGATTCTTCTTCTCTGAGTAAGAACTTGATGGACTCGGATTGTCTGTGACATTCCACTTGGAGATGTTTGGGAGGTTTCAGGGTGGCGGGTCCTCTTTGGTGCTCTGAAAGTAGATTTATGGTCACGTCTGAGAAATCTGAGCTTTACTTTGAGGCTTTTTGTGTTTCTGTCTCTAGATTTGAGAACTGATGGAATCAGACTTTAAATAAACTGAAGCTATGTTCTCCCTTCATGCTGTTGAGTCTTTCTTTCTTTCTGCCACCTTTGGCAGAAGAAGTATTCACCAGCTGTTCTGCCCAGGATGTAGAGTCCAACCAACAAACCTGACCAATCAAACGTTCTCAGACTGCTGGCTTACTTGTAGTTCCTAGGATACATAAAAGTAGAATGGGAGGCAGAGCCTTCAGCTTTCAGGCCCCTTGTCTGTAGAACCATGCTCCCAGCTTGGATTCGGGAGAAAGACACCCTCTCTATTTTCAAGATTAGGCTTAAAATTCAATTCAATTTTATTTATATAGCGCCAAATCACAACAAACAGTCGCCTCAAGGCACTTTGTATTGTGGGTAAAGACCCTACAATAACACAGAGAAAACCCAACAGTCAAAACGACCCCTTATCTATCCATGAAGCCATTCAAACAGAAAAGTGAACAGGACTTCAGCTTCAAAACCATCAACTCCTGCAATGGAAAAAACTGACTGGCTGAGATGAACCAATATCAACCTTTTGAGAAAATAAACTTTATAAAGAAACTTTTATAACAACGTTGAACATCTACAGTCTGGGTTTTAAAACTGGCACAGACAAACAGTTTAAACAAATCAAATGCTTTAAGAAATGTCTCCAGTTGTCCCAAATCTACAAATAACTGAGATACAGTAAAAAAGAACAGAAATTTCAGAGTTAGGGATCATCTTGTACCTATCAGGTTTCAATAAAGCACACTGAAACCAAAGTGATGAAGGTGAAGTCTTTGTAAGTCTGTAACAGAAGACCTTGCTCAAGCTGCTTTCTGAACACTACAGATGAGACCAGCTGACAAGCTGCTTCTCTACTTGTACTTTTAAAAAAAATATTTACATGGATCTTTATAAGGTTACATTGTATCTATAACATCTTCTATAAAGATGTTATAGAAGCTGTTGTAGAAAACTTCTGAAAACATGCTGAACCCTCAGAGGACAATTATAGTGTTATTAGAACATTTAGAAAAGAGTCTCAAAGAAATCTCCCCAAACCAGGAACGAGAATATAGAAACTCGTTTCTTATGACCAAGAGAACGGGATCACAGTTACAAGCGGCAGAAATGAGCTTGATCTGAAGACTGACTGAGCCCTTCCTTCAGTCCCAGGGTGAGGAAGTCAGTTGTTTATAAGGGACTTTTTCCAAAAAAAAAAAAAAACCTAAACAGTAAAATGTTCTCAAAGATTTGCTATGTTTTCATAGGAGAATCTGAAAGCTTCACCACAGAATGAAGGCAGATATTAGAACAATCCAAAGTCAGAATAACTGTTGGAGCCGTCTAAAGCTGCTTGAATCTGGAAGCTCTACACTGAACCTGTATGAACTCTTAGATGTTTTTAGATCTTGGCTTCACCGCTATGGCTTTCTCTACAAAACTTTCAGCACTATGACTTCTGAGGTTTGTGGGTTTTCATGTGGAACGCCAAATGATGACTTTGGCGGAACATTTTCCCGCATGTTTTACAGGGATACGGCTTCTCTCCTGTGTGGATTGTTTTGTGGCTTTTAAGTGACGTTGACAGAGTAAATCTTTCCCCGCAGGTCTCACAAACATAAGGTTTCTCTCCTGTGTGTGTTCTCATGTGGCGCAGCAAATTACTGCGTGTGATGAAGGTCTTCCCACATGTCTGGCAAGAATGAGGTCTCTTTCCTGTGTGGATCGCTTTGTGCAGTTTAAGTGAATACTGGTCGGAACATCTGGTCCCGCAGGTCTCACACACATACCGTTTCTCTCTTGTGTGGCTTCGCATGTGGCTCCACAAATTACTACCTTGACTGAAAGATTTTCCACACGTTCTGCAAGAAAATGGCCTCTCACCGGTGTGGATTCTCACATGGGCCATCAAATGACCACTTTGACTGAAAGATTTTCCACATGTTTTACAAGAATATGGCCTCTCACCGGTGTGGATCCTCATGTGAATAACCAAATCACTGTTTTGAATAAAAGATTTTCCACATGTTTGGCAAGAATGCAAATTTTTTCCTGTGTGAGTTCTCATGTGGCGTAACAAATTGCTCCTTATAGTAAAGCATTTTGCGCATGTTTTGCAAGTATGCAGCTTCTCACCTGTGTGGATTCTATAATGTATCCTCATTTGATGCTCATTTTTCTTAAAAGTCTTTCTTCTTTTTCCTTTAGGAAAACCATCAGATTTTGAGGATTTTTTACCTTTATCAGCATTAAGCTGATCTACTGACATGGGAGGGTCTTCTGCATTGTTGCTGTTGCTTCTGTTTCCATTTCCAGTTGATCCTGAATCTACGTTCTTGGTTCCTTCTTGATCTTGGCTCTCAGCTACATTAGAGCTGTGAGAGGGGAGCTGCTCACTGTCTGGTTCTGCTTGAGACTTTTTCTTAAAGACCTGTCTTCTTTTTCCTTTAGGAAAACCATCACATTTTGAGGATTTTTTTCTTGTAGCAGTGTTAAGCTGAACTACTGAGGTAAGAGAGTCTTCTGCATTGTTGCTGTTGCTTCTGTTTCTATTTCCAGTTGATCCTGAATCTACATGCTTGCATCCTTCTTGATCTTGGCTCTCGGCTACAGGAGAGCTGTGAGAGGGAAGCTGCTCACTGTCTGGTTCTGCTTCACTGTGATCACTGTCCTTATAAGTAACAATCACCTTAAAAAAGGTATCAGTCTCCTCCTTCAATTCAAACTGCTCTCCCTCCTGACTGCAAGGTTCCTCTGTAATCTGTGGAGGTTCTGGTTCTTCCCGGACCAGATTGGAGCTCCTCTCCTGGTTACAGAGCTGCTGCCCAGTGAGAACCACCTCTTCCTTACAGTCATGTTGCTGTGGGATGTCTGGAGGGACAGAACGAGAAATGAAAATGAAAAGCAGTGAAATACACTGTTTCTTTAACCCAGTGTTTCTCAAACTGTGGGGTGTGCCTCACTGGTGGTGTGCAGGGTCACGATAGGTGGGGTGCAAACAATCTGGGGAAAAGTCATGCGGGATGCAGACGGGAGCCTATTCCAGCTATCATAAGGCGATTCAATTCAATTCAATTTTATTTAATATATATATTTAATATTGCGCCAAATCACAACAAGCAGTCGCTTGATTAACTTACATGAGAAGGACAGAGTGTTCTCTTTCAGGTCATTTCTGTCTCTACAGATCCCAGAGAAAAGACCAAACTAACGATAAAATGGAGACTCCGACGTCATTAGACACCCAGCTGTTGTTTTGCACGATTATTTTTTTTTATATGATGTAACCAAGACTGATAAACTGTGACTATATTGAACCCTAAGCTGAATGAGAGGGCATCAGTACTTCATGTCATATCACACGGCTATGGCATGCAGTCTGGTCCAGATATCTGACAACTCTTTGAAAATGGCTTAATTAAATTTAATAATTGAACTCCTTATTCCCATGTGTTTTTGTCTAATTACGGTTTTCGAAAAATGAACACGCACAAACAAAAGCTATAATTAACAGCAACACACACACATAGCAGTAACTAAGATAGGACAGACATTTTTAAAAATAATTTTCTTATATATTTACATATATATATATATATATATATATATATATATATATATATATATATATATATATATTTTTTTTTTCCACTAACAGTCGTAATGCTCGAAGGACAAGGAAGTGGTTTATAGGGGCCCCAAATCAAATTTTGCTTAGGGCCCCTTCAAGGCTCTTTGTGCGCACACACACAGACACACACACTAAATTTGTCCTGAAATGTACAATATAATAAATCTAATTGTGATACATCACAGTGATTTACATATATAAAAATACATTTTTGGCAGAACATTTCCACTACCATAAAATGTTGGGTGGAAGCGCAAGAAAATTTAAGCGGCTGCTGGCCTGACCGCAGAGCTGTGATTAGGATCCTCCACGAGTCCCATTCATATGAGCCTCACCTGTCCTGCGCAGCCTTATTTCGGGTTTCCAGGTGATTTCCAGCAGTCTGCGCTGACGGTCGATCTCTTCCTCGTACTGGACGATCGTTTTTTCAAACTCTGTGAATATTTCTGCTGCAGCAGCAGTTAGTCGCTCGTTAATAAAGTCTCTCAGAGACTGAACTGAAGGCATTATTGCTCCAACAGTTCAGAGATTCCGCTCACAGACCGCAACACAACCAACTTCCTGCTCACTCGCACACCTTCACAGCTAACGCTTTTAGCATCTTTGTTTACTTCCGCCTGGTGTCACACGGTGAAGTTCCGGCAGAGAAGCACAGTTAAGTTTTCTTCCGGTTTGTACAGCTAATGTCTCGGTCACCATGGTAACAGACTCTGTGACTCTAACCTCCCAGGTCTGCTCATTGACGTCCAGATACTTTTTATTATATTTATATTACTATATATAAACATTTAGACAGATAGATAGATAGATAGATAGATAGATAGATAGATAGATAGATAGATAGATAGATGGATAGATGGATAGATAGATAGATAGATAGATAGATAGATAGATAGATAGATAGATAGATAGATAGATAGATAGATAGGTCATTTCCTTCCAACTTTAAAAAATCATGTGAGGAAAGCTGAACCAGAGGGAATTTAACCTTTCAGTTTCAAATCCACAGCATGTAAAACTGCTGACTGCATCAGCCCCTCTAATCTAATGACTTTTATTTTTTGGCTAAATAAATTGGATACGATATGCTCACTTTGCTTCATGCTTCATGCTACACACACACACACACACACACACACACACACACACACACACACACACCAGATCTACCTGATCCAGCAGATGCAGCATTGTCTGAATCCTACTCATGTAAGAAAGTCCTCCAAGAAGACAGAATAAAGCGTTTTATATTTTATGCCTTAGTTTAGGTTGCATTCAAGGATTTTTATTGTCATTCGCATCACATTTACATGCAGTGGAATGAAATTTCTGTTCTCAGGTCCCAGTGTTGCCCTTAAAGAAGAATAAATATAAATAGAAAGTAACAATAATATAAAAGAAAAAATTACACATATATACATATACACACACATCAGTGCACATTTACATAATTGACAAATATAAACAATATACAATAACAGTTT